>PVIW01015102.1:0-20888 GCA_004026585.1 Noctilio leporinus | reverse complement strand
ATACAGGAAAAAAAAAAAAAAAAATAGAGAAAGAAGCCAGAATAACTCCGAAGTTTCTAGCTCAAATTAGTGGATGTTTGGTAATATCTGTAGGAAGAGCAGGAGTTCAAGAGGTACATCTGAGGCATGGAGGTCTTGTGGCCTCTGGGGTATGCATGTGAAGTTACCTAGGGGAGAGCAGAATAGAGAAGACACCAAAGACTCAGAATTGGAGGTCATTAGGAAATATATGAAGGTCAAAAAATAGGAGAACATACTCTCCCCCCATCACCACACTCACTGTATGTACAGTGAGAGTACTATAAGGTATAGGTTGGAATAGTAGGGAAACATTTAAGGAGGAATCTGTGATATAAGAAAGCATCAGATTTAATATTATTCCCTGAAATTTATAAGATAATTATACATGAAGTCTTACAAGTACTTGTAATTATTAAAAAGCAATGAAACTTTATTAAGTGCTTACTGTGTACAAAGTATTGTCTTACAAGTAATGACTGATGTAAAGATTATAATAATTTGTTAAAAACATCCTCAGCCTCAAAAGAACCTCACAAAATGAAAAGAACACATGAATGTACAGAAAATGCAAGGTCATAAGCTGAGTCCATACAGTGGGATGAAGAGAAAGGTAGGAGTGGGAAGACCCCAAGTGTGAAATCACAGTGCTAGTTGTGAGCTGAACTTGGAATAGACTTCTCCTAACTGAACTGGAATGTGAATGAGTGTAGAGTGGGGGATAGGCTTTTCAAAGCAGCAATGTGGTTGCTGTTAAAGACTTCAACACAGATGATGGAGAGACAAAAGATCAGAGAGAAGGAAGTGGCGTTGTCATTATAGCTCATGG
This sequence comes from Noctilio leporinus, assembly GCA_004026585.1. Taxonomy (NCBI): domain Eukaryota; kingdom Metazoa; phylum Chordata; class Mammalia; order Chiroptera; family Noctilionidae; genus Noctilio; species Noctilio leporinus. The sequence continues at coordinate 20,041 of PVIW01015102.1, read as the reverse complement.
TGGCCATACTCAGTCCTTCACTCAGTCCTCTGCATGGGTGGTGGGACAACCTTGACACAGAAAAACAATTTTACATTTATAAAACATTCATGGACATGCTGGGACCCTGAATTATATTCCCAAGTTGCCTCTTCTTCCTTTGCATAAGCCCTGAAGTCCATTCTTAAGAGCTAGGAAGCAAGGGCCATGGGATATGACTGTCAGCAGGGTCTACCAGTACCAGTAACATTTCCCACTTTCTTTCTTACCATTCTGTATTTATATTCTGTATAATACAAGTTTAAATTTCAAAATATAGATTTATAATTCACATTTTAAATTTATAAAACATTTTAGATTCTTTATTTTCAAACTAATTTTCCTAGCAAAGAAAAAAAATACATTTATCTAAAAGAAACTCATAAGTTAAAAGTCACTCCCCATTCAAGAGTCATAACCTACAATACACAATTGATGGTGTGTATGACATGTCCCTTACATACACAAGTTCACAATGTTTTCCCATTTCATCCATGGATAAAGGAGAGTTTAGAAATGTCCTATCATGTATCACATACTCTGTTGTACAACCCAGGGTAATCCTCAGGTCTATAGATTCTCATTGTAGCATGTAGCCAGAAAAGTCTTATCTTCAAGATAAATTTCCCCTTTTTAATTTTGATGATGGTTTTTTAGCCATGCAGAAGCTTTTTTAATTTGTTGTAATCTCATTTTTAAATTTTTTTTCTCTTTCTTTCCCTTGCCCTAGGAGAAATGTCAACAAAAATATTGCTAGATGGGATATCTGAAATTTTACTGCCTATGTTTTCCTCTAGGATATTTATGGTATCATGACTTATATTGAAGTCTTTTATCCACTTTAAGTTTATTCTAGTGTATGGTGTAAATTGGTGATCGAGTTTCATTTTTTTGCACATACCAGTCAAGTTCTCCCAACGCTGTTTATTGAAGAGGCTATTTTTACTCCACTGTATGTTCATGCCCCTTTTGTCATATACTAATTGACACAGAGACACAGGTTTATTTTGGAGGGTCTCATTTCTGTTCCATTGGTCAATGTGTCTGTTCTTATGCTGTACCAGGCTGTTCTGATTACATTGGGCTTCTAGTATAGTTTATGGTCCTTCTAACTTTATTCTTCTTTATCAATCAAGATTGCTGAAGCTATTTTTCATTCCATGTAAAGAAAGCACCATCAAAATAGAAAGGGAACTGACTGTATGGGAGAACATATTTGTTAATGATACATATTTGTCCAAGGGTTTAATCTCCATAATAAAGAATTCCTATGACTCAGCATCAGGAAGACAAACAACACAATTAAAAAATGGGCAAAGGACCTGAACAGCCACTTCTCCAAAGAACACATACAGATGTCCCATAGGCATACAAAAAGATGCTTAACATTATTAGCCTTCAGAGAGATGCAAGTTAAAACCACGATGAGATACCATCTCACAACTGTCATAATGGCCATCAATAAGTTAACAAACAAAAAGTGTTGATCAGGATGTAGGGGAAAGGTAACTCTAGTGCACTGTTGGTGGAAATGTAGACTGGTGCAACTACTGTAAAAAACGATATGGCATTTCCTCAAAAAAACTAAAAATGGAACTGCCTTTGGATCCAGCTATTCCACTGCTGGGATTATACCCTAAGAATCCATAGTCACTGTTCAAAGGAACCTGTGTACCACTATGTTCATAGCAGCACTATTTTAAATGGCTAAGGGCTGGAAACAGCTTCAGTGCCTATCAGTAGATGAGTGTATAAAACTGTGGTACATTTACTCAATGGGATACTAGGCAGCAGAAAGAAAGAAGGAATTTCTACTTTTTGCAACAGCATAGATGGAACTGGAAACTATTATGCTAAGTGAAATAAGCCAGTCAATGAAAAGACAAATACCTTATGATCTCAGTTATAAAAGGAATCTGATGAATAAAATAAACTAATAAGCAAAATAAAGCCAGAAGTATGGAAACATGGAACAGACTGGCAGCTGCCAGAGGGGAGCAGGGAAGGGATAATGGTAGAAAAATGAGGAAGGTGCTAGTCAAAAAACATTCATGAACAACCCATGTACATGGAAAATGGTATGGGGACTGACAGCAGGAGCAAGGCATAGGTTGGGTGGAGGAGGGCAAAGGGGAAAAACCTGGGACAACGGTAGTAGAATAACAGTAATTTAAAAAGATAGGCTGCTAGTAAAAATGGGGATGAATTTTTGTTCAAAACTAATTGTCACACAAGTCAGCAAACTGAGTTAAAGATACGACATGACATGCCAGGACACCTAAAGGGCAGTGCAGTTTAAATTCTGGATTAAAAATATTTGGTTTTCCGAACTTTCCAAATTTATGTAAAAAATAAAAAACCCATTGGATAAAATTGAATATTAGAACAAATGAGAGTCTTAGGGGTTATAAATGGTATAGGAAGCCCAACGACAGCTTGTTAGGTGCTTTTCACAGACTTAGAGTTTATTGGAGCTGCAGGTAGTATGGTGGCCCTTCAATTGAAGCACTGCTAGCTTCTAGATTTCCAGAAAGGGGACAGTTTAATTAAGGGAAGCTGGTGGTGGTGAGAGCATGAAAGGAGTTACCTTGAATCATTTGCATGGCAAGTACACTGTTTTTAATCAACATTAGTTGATTACTTGGGACTGGTAGATGGAGACTGTGGGAGGAGGCATTAAGGCATTCAACCTCCTACCTCTCCTTGTTGCCAGATTGACTGACTTTGCTTTAATTATTTAATTTTTAAAAATCCTATCCATTTGCTTAAGAATTAGGCAGAGGTGGCATTTATACTGAATGTCAGAGACTCTGGGAGTAGAAAGCAGTAAAACTAATTGACAGAGGAGAGAGGCCTTGTGAAAACCATGGCAATGGATTAATAACAAAGTTTGTGAGAGTGGGAGAAAGCTCCCGAAGGACTTCAGTTCCACTGTGGTTGTGAGCAGAGTCTCTGGCTAGAATCCAAAGGCCAGACACAGTGGATGGTCCAAAGGCTTCTCCAGAGGACTAATGTGCAAAGGTGTCTCCAGTCAGCTTTGGATGTCTCCTCCTAGCACCCAGAGTATACATTTCAGGTGGTTGGTCACAGTCTGTGGAAATTTTAGAAAATCAGGTAACAGTTTTTTGGAAGACTAGTTACTGCTCTGAATTTACCTTAAATAAATTATTCTATCTTTATTGCTAATTACTGGTACTTTGGTTTATTGTCTGATATGTGATAGGCTTATTTTTTTCTAAAGTTTTCTATTAAAAAGTTTTTTATCTTAATTCATATGCTATGATGTTTATCACCTTCTGCTGCCCAGCTCCATCTGAGACAGGCAAGGGGTGGTCTCCAGCAAGAGGACTTGTGTTGCCTGGTGCAGAATTACACACAGGGACAAGAATGTGACCATCTCTGCTCCACTGCTCCCTGAATATAACAATTATGCAAATTCTTTTGTGCAGGCTTAGAATGTGCTATGTGCCTTTTCAGTGGGCCTAGAAAAGCAGCCTTCCCAGAGATGATAGAAATATTATAATTAAATAATTTCACATGATTTAACAATAACGTGGTGTTACTGTGCCCTCTTTGTAGTCTGCAGCTACTGTCTTAAAGAAAGTCTTAGACTTGTATCCTTCTCAAGATCTCTGGTTAGAACTTCTTGTTTAAGAAAAGGGAGCCTGAACCTCTCATTAGAATCAAAGTTATAATTCAATGCCCTTCCATTTCCTCCAATGTGTTTGCAGCTAGTGACACATCAGGAGCAGACTGTCATCCTGGGATTCGATAAAACCATCATTTTGGCAAAACAGAACAAAACAAAAATTTGGCCTCAGGAAATTGTGAGTCATCCCTGTGATCCCTCCAGCTGTGCTTTGCACTGAGGGTAATAAATCATGCATAAATAATAATCACCAAAATTAAATGTGTGTATGTTGGATAATTCTTTGTCATTGTCCCTCACTAATAACAGTAATTTGGTTAAGTAAATTGTATTGATGTCAAATGTTCCTGGTAGGCAGCTTTCAATTAGTAGGTCATGTGTTGCATCTCCAATGACACAACCTTTCACTCACTATTTCCTCCCTGGTTATGTTATAAATAATTTCTCTTCTGTTAGGTTCTGGATTGCCCCTTCTTTTTGGTTTTCTGGTCTAGTTACCTTGTATGCCAAGACCTCATATGGCTGTGCTTGCCTGGTAAGGGGTCCAGCAGTGTGGTTATCAGTACCCAGAAAGGATGGTGTATTGTTCTCACTGCCATGCCAGTGGCCTCGCTGAGAAGCCTCATTTTGTCACTGTGCCCTTTCTAAAGACTCACTGTGCTTTTCCAAGTGGGGCTTAGACCCTCTCACTCACAGTCACGGGTCACACCTTTGTCCAACAACAGCCACAATCAGACATAATGCTAAGCATTGTATGCAGGACCACACCAGGAAAAACTCTGGGACTCTACAGCAGCCCAGAGTTCCCCTTGGTCTGCAGAGCAGCCACACCTACCAGACTTCCCCACCCAGACTGGAAAGTTCACTCAAACCAGAGCTGAGCTGAACTATTTTCCAGACTCCAGTCATGCTACTTTGACAGAGGCTAAGTTCCTTTTGGTCCCCAGTTCACACAGTGGCCTTCATGGCACACATCTTTCTTTATTCTCCTAAGATAACAAAGTACTAGAACTGTAGGCAAAAAGATGCCACCATTCTGGTGATTTACCCTGAGGTACACAGTAGATGAGAGATAAAGAAGGGATCAGATCAAAGTCTTAAGGTCCCTAGTAAATAATTTGGTTTCCAAAGGTATAAGGACTGGGGAATAACCCAGGCTATCATGTCACTACTCCTGTAGGGCTAGACAACATGTAGAAAGCGTTCTAAACTATGTGTTTCATTTGTCAGGCTGCACAGAGGAAGAACCCTGCCACACGAAGATTCCTAGTCCCTAGCTCCACACCCTCCTGGCTGCCTCTGCATTTTATACAAAATGGACCTCTGGGTGCAACTCAAGGTCACCTAATTAGATTCTACATTGGGGCTATCCTTTAAAAATATAATGTGAGATGCAAACACAAGCCATAGATACAAGTTTAAATTTTCTGAGTGCCACATTTTAAGATGTAAAAAGAAATACATAACATTAATTCTAGTAATATATTTTATTTCACCCAATATATTCAAAGAAATATCATTAAAAGGTGTAAGCAATTAAAAATATTATGAATGAGATACTTTGCATTTTTTTTCATACTAATTCTTTGACCTCCAGCATGTATTTTACATTTTGTAACACAACTCAGTTTAGACCAGCCTTGTTTCTGTGTTCAGTAACCAGTAAGTGACTGCTGAAGTAGAATGGGAGGCCCAGCATTGCCTGGAACATGAGCAACCTCACTGGGTGATGTCCGCAGTGCAACTGTCATCTGCTAACCTAGCCCAGACCATACTGCCCCCAAGGGATTCCTGGTTTCTAACTTCCCTTCAAGCCCTGAGATGACATAACAATGGTGGAGATTCTGAAACTGCTCATAGCCTGAATCTGCTGTGGGCTGAAGCTGCTCACAAACTGAACTGTGGCTCTCCCCTGTTGAAGTGTCCCTGGTTGTAAATTTGGCTGGCTACACACAAGAGGCCAGACATATCCATAACACGCCCATTTGCCTAATCACAGCAAATACACTCTAATCCAAATTAGAGCACTTTTGTACCCAATGGGATGCTAAGATAGCAAAGATACCTGGAGTATTACTGCTGCTTTTAATATTTTGTTGTTTTTACAGTAGAAAAAAAATGTTCTTTGTTTCCAAACAACACAGTGGAATATTTTGTCTTGCACAAGGTAAAGACAAGCCATTATGTCACCAATTAACCGTTGAACTAATACTGTATTAATGTAGTGAAACTACCACATACCTAGTGGCCAATATATTTCCTGCTGTGAGAAGGAAGCAAAGTGACTTGAAATGGATCCTCTGAACATCAAACTTTAAATCTGTTCTGTTGGCAGGAGTGGCCCACAGAACTAGCCACTTATTATGTCCTGAGACAGAGCAGTTTGGTCAGTGACAGGACCTCACACAGACCTACAGATGTCAGTCTGGACTGGCAGGACTTGTTGCCTTGAGAGAATGAAATTCAAGGAAGAGAGCAGAGGGAGGGGAAAAACCAAGAGCCACCAGGAAGGATGACAAATTAGAATTCAAGGGGAAAAAAGCAGCAGAGGAGGAAAAGGACAGAACAATTCTGAACACTACAGGAGACTAAAGCCATGAAAAAGGTTTACAATGGGCATTCCACAGCCACACCTCCGGAAAGGTGGGCACATGTGCCAGAATCATGTAGGAAGAGAAGATCTAGAAGGGGTCAGAGCATCACGGACAGGCCCTATCCCTGTGGGCTTTAGCCAGCAGCAGATGGGCCCCATTGATAGGGAGTGACCAATCATTTTAAGCTCATCCATTCTTTCCTTAAATAGCTGACAATGTTGTGGTTACAATTAGATTGCTAGCATAGTCTGTTCTATTTCCTTCAAGTTCATGAGCTCCTGATTCACCCAGAGCAGCTGTGAGGCCCCGTTAGAACAAAGAGCTAGAGAAAAGAGGACTGGCCCCATATAGGCTGGTCCTGGATAGATGAGTCTCTTTAAGTTAACCAAGCTTCTGGGACCCCAACAGCCAGAATGGGTACATGCGGGGGTGTCAGGTCCATAACAATGAACACATCTTCCAGTGACAGTGGTGACCTCAGTGGGTAGAATGAGGCAAAGGAAATCCTATTGCTCACTTTGTGACTCATAGACATCTTACCTATCTTCGGGTCAGCTCTGGCACTACCCCTCCATCTACTTAATAAGTGAAGAACACACACTTTGAAGTTAGATCAAGGAGGTTACACAGCGACCTAACTAAAGTATGTTTGTGAGGGTCAAGTGACTCCCATATGTCACACTGCCTGCACAGAAGAAGCCCTTGAGACATGTAATCTACCTGCTAGGCTCTATGTCCCTTAGAGAATTGGGTGAGAAGGGCCAAGCTGCCAAAGGGGCACATTTAGAATGTTTGCCCCTATCAAAGGCAAACATCCTAGGAACAAGGCCTAGTTATCAGGGCAGAGACTGTAAAACGCAAGATAATGTGGGCCCTCCTAACACTGGAAACGGCAGGCTGATGCTCAGGCTCACAGAACTGCTCCAACAACATGCCTCTTTTTCCTTCATTAACTACTTCAAAGTTACGGAATTTGTGGGATCCTGAAGAAGCTGTAAAAGGAGATCAAAAGGAAACCGTCACTGCTCATTTCAGTTCCCCCACACCAGAGCTTCTACCCACCAATTACTACAGGATGCCACTCACTTCCCACACCTGCTACTGAGCCAGACTGGGGTAAGCAAGGTGGAGGTGAGGAGGAGGTCCTGAGGTGATGAAAGATGGAGGTTCGGTGTAGACAGTAGGGGATGGAGAAGGAGGAGTCTAAACACACCTCTTACCCAGGCCTAGGTACAGGGGAGAACTCTGTTCCCACTGAGCTCCATGATCCTTCACATATCTACTCTAGAAGCTTCCACAATGAGCACAAGTCCATGAATTAGAGGCTTGGACCTCTGCTTGTAGCTCATATGTTTGCGGGTGCAGTGGAGAAACAGAGTGGCAGTAGACCCTCTCTTGGGTCTCCTGTATCTCAACTTAGCCTGGATAGGCCTGTTCAGGGAGTAAATGGACAATAAAAATGCTGATCAAAGGGACTTGGGAAAGTTACCTTAGGAAATCTGTCTTCATATTTTCTTTTTGAAAAATAAAATTGTTGCATAAGAAGACTTCTAAGGTATCTTCACATTTGCTGAGATTTTATTAGAAGCAGTGCAGGCTTGTCAAAGAAAACATAGAGGGCACTGAAGAAAGAGAAACACCTTAAAACCTGATCAAAACTAACATATGTGTTCCCTGGCTGGTATGGCTCAGTTAGTTGGAGCATCTTTCCATACCAAAGGGTTGCAGGTTCCATTCCCAGTAAGGTCACAGGTTGCAAGTTTGATAGCTGGTTGGGGCATAGGCAAGAACATGATTGACCGATGTTTCTCCCTCCCTCCCTCCTTCTCTTTCTCTCTCTCCTCTCTCTCCCTTTTTCCCTCTCTTTCCCTCTCATTCCCTTCTCTGAAAGCAATGAAAAAAAATGTCCCTGACTGGGGATTAAAAAAAAAGAAAACTCACATTATGTTAGTTCTTCATAAAACAAAGTGAATGGATTTGGGTTGGGGACACTGCAATGTGAGAAATTTCAACCTCCATTTAAAGAGTAATAATGTAACACCCTGTGAACAAAAACCACATTCAAAAGTTAAGAAGCAGATATTTTGTACCCTAGATTAGTTTCTTAACACTTAGGCAGTCCTCCCGAATCAGCTCCACCACAAGCAGCTCTCCAAGGCCCACTCCCACATCCTCAAACCCTTACCTGTTCCCAACTCTACCTCTTCCCCATATTCACATATCACAAGCCATGGTCCCAGAGAATTCGCCTTTTCTGAAGGTTCAAATTTTATTCCCATGAAATGACAAGTAAGTTCTGCCTGTTAGGTAAGATTTTACCAAGTGACTATCCAACTGGGCATTGTCATGGAAACAGTAGACCATACTTTCCTCTAAAAAGATGAAAATTAAGGGGACAGGCCTCAACTTTAGGATTTAAAAGATATCCTGAATATGGCAAGGGAGGGAGAGAAACTGCCACCTTTTTCTTATGGTTCCTATCACCCACAAGAGCCCATTTCCTTTGACTTCAGAGGTATGAAGTCATTTTCTCTGCTAAGGTGAAAGCAACTTACTGGTTTCACTGAGCTTGGTGTCACCCTGGCCTTAGTACAAAGGTGGCTCATAGAAGGCAATCAACAACTTTGCTGAATAGGTGAATTAATTATAGCTTGGAAAATAGTTATACATTTTGTGTTTCCTTTAGTCTACTATGGACTTGCCTAAACAAATTCATTCACCTATCCTGAATATATGTCCTTGTTCTGAAAAGTGAAATTTGGATCAAACTATTAATCAAATTTGATGTGTCTATAAATTGAAGGTATATTTCTTGTCTCAAAAATTGCACTATACTGAAAATAGGTCCTTTATGTACCTTTGTCTTAAGACATCTGAATGAAGAGATGGCCACCTATGTAAATCCAACTTTCTATTAACAAGGTGGAAATTATCCTGAGTGAAAACAAGCCCATGCTGCTTAAAAATAGACATTTAGACATTTCTAGACTAGGAAACATGGACATGGGTGTATTTCTAGGCTGTCTACATACCATGGTTTCTGTGGGCACTTGAAAAGAAGCCAAAGTTGTAATCTATCTAAATTACTTCTGCTGGTGTAAGGGTCACCAGGTCAGAACAGGAAACTGACAAACTGCAACAGTAATAGCTATTTCTTCCAGAAACTAGAAGAACCTTTGCAAGTGCTTATCAGATAGGCTACTGCACATTCACAGGGGAAGAGTTGTGGAGACAGAACTGAACAAAAGGAGTCAGCCTTAGCCAGCTCCCCTGCCCCTGTCTGTTGTCCAGTCACTTATTCATTTATTTTTTTTTATTTTTAAGTACTATTTTTAATTACAGTTTACATTCAGTGTAATTTTCTAGTAGCATAATAGTCAGACACTTGAAAGACAAAGTCCCAGCAGGAGGGGGACCAAGATGGCAGAGGAGTAAGTGGATCTACACCAATTTCCTCCCAGGTTACATCTGGAATTACAATTTAATTGGGAAAAAGTCATCTGGAATTACCAACAGAACGCCAGCTGTTAAAGAAGCCTTATAACCATGTACAAAACAGGAGACTTCATCACAATCTGACTAGTAGGAATTTTGGAAACGTGAGAGGGCTGGCTGGGCCCCCAATGGAGGCAGCAGAAGAAGGAATGGAGCTAGGGGCTCTACTTGAAAAGGGTGGGTTCTGGTCCCCTTGCTGAATTTTTCAGCCTGTAGGAACATGGTGAAGAGTAAAACTGCATACAGCTGAAGGCAGAAAAGCTGCAGTGTTTACTAGCCTAAGAGAGTGCTGGAGACAGAGAACTACTAAGGTGACCATGAATGAAAATACATTGGCACCCACTTACCTTGGGCTCCAACAGAGGGAGGACAGAGAGCACTGGAGATGCTTGGGTAGTTTGTAGCAGTGGCTTGGAGGAGAAAAGTTGGGAAGCAGCCATGGGGATATCAATGCTGAGTCAAACCTCAAGCGGACTACCACAATGCCAATCCACTTCCATAAGAGGGGGTCCTCATAGCCCCACCCATTGGAAGCAATCTACCCAGCCCAGTGGTGCCTGAGCCTGGTGCCTGATCATAATTCATTGATTTACATCTGAGTAAATCTCTCCTGCCCTGCAGTGTCTGAGCCTGGAGGCTGAATATGGATACGATAGTTTGCACCTGAAGCGGTATTTCTCGCCCAGCAGCACCTGGACCTGGCAGCTGATTACAAACTCACTGATTTAGAGCTGAGTCAGTAAGTCAGTCAGTCAGTCTCACCCTGTGGCATATGAGCCTGATGTCTGATTGTGGATTCCTTGGTTTGCAACTGAGTTGGTCTGTCTTACCCAGCAGCACCTGGGCCTGGTGGCTGATCCCAGCCACTGAATAAACCTGTCCTGTTCAGCAGCAGATAAGCCTGGCAGCTGATCACAGATTCAATGATTTACAACTGAATCTATTTGTCCAGCCCAACAGCATCTGATCCTGGCAGCTGATTGCAGATTCATTGGACTACAACTGAATCAATCTGTCTCACCCAGTAACACCTGAGCCTGGTGGCTAACCCCAGATTCACTGGTTTATAAGTGAATTGATTGGCCTGATCCAGCAGTAACTAAGGTGACCACAGAACACAGATTCATTGGATTACAACTGAATTAATCTGTCTAACCCAGTGGCACCTACACCTTGCAGCTGATCAGAACTGATTTAGAACTGAATGGATCTATTGTGCCAGGGTGCATCTGAACCTGGAGGTTGACCACAGGATCAACCTCCTAGAATTACAAACCTGCTAGGATTACAAATGAATCAATCTGTCTAGCCTAGCAGTACCTGAGCCTGGCAGCTTAGCACAGTCTGATTGGATTACAACTTAATTAACTGATCCTGCCCAGTGTACCTAAGGTGACCACTGATAACAGATTGGTTTATTTACAATAGGGCTAATTGGTCCTGCTCAGCAGTACCTACACCTGATAGCTGAGCAAGGATCAATTGGATTAAAAACTGAAGGGTACAAACAAAAACAGTGGATTTCTGGTTGGCTTCAACAGGCAGACTAGGCCCAGACTATGGGATGATCAGACTTCACCAGAGGTGAATCCAGGAGGTAAAGATAGTGCACCTCTACCTGACAGAGGGTTACATCACAAAGATAGGAACTCAAAAAGCAAATCTATAAAGCAAAAGCAAACAAGAATAGAAACTTAAAAATGGGGAGAAAAAGAAAACATCCATCACCAAAATAAAAGGTGGAATCCCCAGAAGGTTGCTGAATGAAACAGAGGCAAGCAACCCAGCAGATGTGGAATTCAAAATAATGATGATAGAGAAGCTCAATGAGCTTAGCCAGAAAAAAATAAAAATAAAAAACAACCACAGAGGAACCACAAAGAACTCCAGAGAAGCTACAGGGAACTTATTGAGAACTAAAACAGATTAAAAAGGACATAGAAACTATCAATAAGGGCCAGGAAGGAATGAAGAATACAATTTCCAAATTGAATAATACAATAAAAGGAATCAATGGCAGGCCAGAGGAAGGAAAGGATTGATCAGCAAGCTGGAGGGCAACATAGAAAAATGTTCCAAGACAATGCAACAGAATGAAAAAGGACTGAAAAAGAATGAAGAGGTTTTAAGAGAGCTTCAGAATAACATGAAATGCATTAATATCTATATCATAGGGATAGCAGAAGAAGAAAAACAAGGAATGGAAAACCTATTCAAAAAAGTAATGACAGAAAACTTCCCTAACTTGATAAGTGAAAACATTAGTCAAGTTCAAGAAGCACAGAGGGTCCCAATGAGTATGAATCCAAATAGACACACACCATAATACATCATAATTGAAATGGCAAATGTCAAAGACAAGGAGAGAATCCTAAAGAGATTCTCCAAGAGAGAAACAGCAACTAACATAAAAGGGGGCTCCAGTAAAGTCAACAAATGATTATTTGACAATAATACAAGCCAAAAGGTAATAGCAACAAATGTTTCAAGTAATAGAAAACAAAGGCCTGCAACCAAGAATGTTCTACCCAGCAATGCTCTCCTTCAAAATGAAAGGTGAAATAAGGAGTTTCCCAGACAAAAGAAGGCTAAAAGTATACATCTTCATCAACCATCATTGCAAGGGATGTTAAATAGTATGCTTTAAAAAGAGGATGAAAGAGAGAGCAAGCAATAGAATAGGTACAAAGGGGAAAAATAGCAACGAATAAGTATCCATTAATAATAACCTTAAGTGTAGATGGATTAAATGTGCCAATCAAAAGACATAGGGTAGGCCCTGGCTGGTGGCACAGTGGATAAGGTGCCAGCCTGTGACCCAAAGGTTGCTGGTTTGATTCTCAGACAGGGCATACATAACCAGATTGCAAGCCAGGTCTCCAGCCAGGTCCATAGCTGGAGGCAAGTGAAAGGCAACAATATATTGATGTCTCTCTCCCTCTCTGCCTTTCTCCCTTCTCCTCTATCTGTAAATAATAAATAAAATCTTTAAAAGTAAGATATAGGATAGCAGAATGGATAAGAGAACATGACCCACATATATGCTGCCTACAAGATACACACCTCAAAAAAAAAAAAAAAAAAAGATTGACACAGACTGAAAGTAAAGGGCTGGAAAAATATATATCAAGCAAATGGACATGAATGAAAAGTCTGGGGCATCAATACTTATATCAGGTAAAATAGATTTCACAATGAAGGCCATTAAAAGAGACAAAGAAGGACATTTCATAATACTTAAAGGAACAATCCAGCAAGAAGATATAACCTTTGTAAACATACATGCATCCAACATAGGAGCACCCAAATATATAAGGAAAATCTTGGAGGACTGCAAGAAGGATATGGACAGCAACACATTAATAGTAGGGGATTATAATACCCCATTATCAACAATGGACAGATCTTTCAAACAAACAAACAAACAAAAAACTCTAGATGAAATGGACTTAACTAATATATACAGAACTTTTTACCCCAAAGAAACCAAATAAACACTCTTGTCAAATACACATGGAACCTTCTCAAAGACAGACCACATGGTAGGACATAAAACAAGACTCCACAAAGTCAAGAAAATTGAAATCATATCAAGCATCATCTCAGATCACAATGATTTGAAACTAGAAACCAACTTCAAGGAAAAAAACAAACAAAAAAAAAAAACACTCTAATTCATGGAAGCTGAATAACATGCTATTAAGTAATGAATGCATAAAGAATGAGATCAAAGAAGAAATCAACAAGTTTCTGGAAACAAATAACAATGAATACACAACAGCCTAAAACCTATGGAGAACAATGAAGGCCTCAGAAGGAAATGCATAGCAATACGGGCATACCTAAGAAGGTTAGAAGAAGCTTATAGAAACAACCTAACCATAAAGCTGCAAGAACTAGAGGAGCAAAAACAAATAAAGCCCAGAGCAAAATAGAAGAAAGGAAATAATCAAGATCAGAGCAGAATTAAATAACTTAGAGACTAAAACTACAGTTTAAAGAATCAATAACTCCAGAAGCTGGTTATTTGAAAAAATGAACAAAATTAACAAGCCTTCACCCAGACATCAAGCCAAAAGAGAGAGGACCCAAATAAACAATATCAGAAAATATAGGGAAGTAATCACAACCCATATTTCAGAAATACAAAGAACTGTAAGAAATTATTAATACAACTATATGACAACCTGTGTGAAATGGACAAATTTCTGGAATTAAGAAGAATCAGAAACCCTGAATAGACCAATAACCACTGGTGAAATTGAAGCAATAATCAAAAAACTTCCAATGTACAGAAACCCCAAACCAGATGGCTGTACAGGTAAATTTTACCAAACATTTATAGAAGAGGTAACTCCTATCCTTCTCAGCCTATTCCAGAAAGTAAGAGCAACCATTTATGACAAAAAAAAAAAAAAATCAGCAAATTGGGAATACAAGAAGCATACCTCAACATAATAAAGGCCATGTCTGAGAAACCTGAAGCCAACATCATACTCAATGGGCAAAAACTAATAGCTTTCCCCCTAATATCAGGAATAAGATAAGGCTGTCCACTTTCTCCACTTCTGTTCAACATCATTTTGGAGGTACTAGCCATAGCTCTCACAGAAGAAAAAGGAATCAAAGGTATCCAAATTCAAAAGGAGGAAGTCAAACTGTCATTATTTGCAGATGACATAATAGTGTACATACAAAACCCATAGACTCCACAAAAAACCTAATAAGCAAATTTAGCAAAAAAAGCTGGATATAAAGTCAATATTCAGAAATCAAAAGCATTTTTGTATACTAATAATGAAACATCAGAGAAAGAAGCTAGAAAACAAATCCCATTTACCATAGCAACAAGAAAATAAAGTACTTAGAAATAAACTTAACCAAGGAGGTAAAAGACCTGTACTCAGAAAACTATAGAACATTGAAGAAAGAAATTAAGGAAGATACAAATAAATGGAAGTATATACCATGTTCATAGATGGAAAGAATTATCATCATGAAAATGTCCATACTACCCAAAGCAATCTATAGATTCAATGCAATCTTAATTAAAGTGCCAATGACATACTTCACAGAAATAGAAAAAATACTTCAAAAATTTATATGGAGCCAAAAACGCCCATGAATAGCCACAGCAATCTTGAGAAAGAAGAACAAGGTAGGAGGAATCACAATACTGAACATCAAACTATACTACAAGGCTACTGTAATCAAAACAATCTGGTACTGGCATAAGAATAGACATATAGATCAATGGAACAGAATGGAGAGCCCAGAAATAAACCCAGGATGCTATAGTCAATCAATATTTGACAAAGAGGGAAGGAACATAAAATGGAGTAAAAACAATTTCTTCAACAAGTAGTGTTGGGAGAACTGGTCAGGGACATGTAAAAAATAAAGCTAGAACACCAACTTACACCATACACAAAAATAAACTCAAGATGTTTAAAGGACTTAAACATAAGCCATGACACCATAAAAGTCCTAGAGGAAAACATAAGAAATAAAATTTCAGATATACTATGCAGAAATATTTTCACTGATATTTCTCCAAGGGCAAAGAAAATAAAGGAACAAATAAACAAATGGGACTATATCAAACTGAAAAGTTTCTGGTTAGCTAAAATACACACCAGCAAAATGAAAAGGGAACCAACTGTATGGGAAAACATATTTGTCAATGATACCTCAGACAAGGGTTTGATATCCAAAATATATAAAGAACTTATGTGACTCAACAACAGGGAGACAAACAGCTCATTTAAAAACAGGGCAAGGAACCTGAACAGACACCTCACAGAGGAAGACATGCAAAGAAACCAAAGGCATGAGAAAGAATGCTCAATATAACTAGCCATCAGAGAGATGCAAATTAAAACCACAATGAGATACCACCTCACACCTGCCAGAATGGCTATCAACAAATCAACAAACAACAAGTTCTGGTGAAGGTGTGGAGAAAAGGGAACCTTGGTGCACTGTTGGTTGGAATGCTGACTGGTGTAGCACTATAGGAAACAGTACGGAATTTCCTCAAAAAACTAAAAATGGAACTGCCTTTGATCCAGTGATTTTACTGCTAGGATTATTCCCAAAGAACCCTAAAACACCAATTCAGAAGAACCTGTGTACCCCTATGTTTATAGAAGCACTATTTACAATAGCCAAGTGCTGGAAACAGCCTAAGTGCCCATCAATGGCTGAATAGATTTTAAAACTTTGGTACATTTACACAACGGAGTACTACACATTAGAAAGAAAAAAGCTCCTACCTTTTGCAACAACATAGGTGGAATTGAAGAGTATTATGTTTAGTGAAATAAGCCAGTCAGTGAAAGACAAATACCATAAGATCTCACCCAATACAGGAGACTAATGAACAAAACAAACAAATAAGCAAAACAGAACTAGAGACATGAATACAAGGAATAGATCTTTAGTGTGCAAAGGGGAATGGGGAGAAGAAGGCAAAGAAGAGAAAGAAGTTAGTCAAGCTACTAGCATGGATGATCCATAGGCATGGACAAATGGGATTGACTGTAGTGGGAGCGGGGGATGGGGAGGATGGTGAAAGGGAGAGCAGAGGGGGGGAATTTGATTAATGTAATACAACAATAAAATAAAATTTAATAAATAAAATTACTTGGAACATAAGGAACCAAAAATATCCAATCAGTAAAAGAAGAAGAAAATCCCCCCAAAAAATGACTCAAGTATAAGCAACCTCTGGGACAACTTGAAGAGGTCCAACATTTGCATTATAGAGGTGCCTGAAAGAGGAAATAAAGAACAAGAAATTAGAAATCTATTTGAAAAAATAATGAAGAAAAAAACTATCCTAATTTAATGAAGAAAATAGACATACAAGTCCAAGAAGCACAGAGACTTCCTAACAAAATTGATGCAGAGAGGCCTACTCCAAGACACATCATAATTAAAATACCAAAGGTTAACAATAAAGAGAGAATCTTAAAGCAGAA
Source organism: Noctilio leporinus (assembly GCA_004026585.1). Taxonomy (NCBI): domain Eukaryota; kingdom Metazoa; phylum Chordata; class Mammalia; order Chiroptera; family Noctilionidae; genus Noctilio; species Noctilio leporinus. The sequence goes on along the minus strand of PVIW01015102.1, from coordinate 3,302 downwards.
GAGAAAATCAGTTCATTACCTACAGAGGAGTTTCCATAAAACTTCCAGCTGATTTTTCCAAAGAATCTTTGTAGGCTAGAAGAAATTGGCAAGAATATTCAAAGTCATTAAAAGCAGAGACCTACAGCCAAGATTGCTCTATCCAGGAAAGCCATCATTCTCAATTGAGGGGTGCATAAAGTGCTACCTGGGCAAGAAAAATTGAAAGTAATTCATCATCACCAAACCATTATTATATAAAATGATAAAGAAACTTATTTAAGAAAAAGAAGTTTAAAACTATGAACAATAAATGGCAAAAAACAAAAAGAAAAAGAAATAGTATCCATCAACAATTGAATCTTTATAACAAACTAAGCAAACAGGAAGAACAGAGACAGACTCATAGACTGGAGAGAGTTTTGATGGTTGACAGATGGGAGAGGGGTGTGGGGGAATGCGTGAAGAGGTGAGATCAAGACATACAAATAGATAGTTACATAATAGTCATGGTGATATAAGGTACAGTATAGGAAATGGAGTAGCCAAAGAAATTATACAATGACCCAGCGACATGAACAATAGTGTGGGGATTGCCTGAGGGAATGGGAGGTGTTGGGTGGAGAGGGGCAAAGGGGTAAATCAGGACAATTGTAATAGCACAACCTATAAAATATAATTTAAAAAGAAAAAATAAAAATATACTATATTAAGGACTATTTATTTTTAATTTCCTAGACCTAATTAGATTCAGAATGTTTAGCTCACTTAACAGGACAATAAAACTAAGGTAGATAATTTAATTATAGAAAATAGCACAATTAGCTACTGATAAAACTCACGTTTCCTGACACCAAGTTTAGTAATTATATTATGTATCAGCATCAAGCTCTTCCTCCTGGCAAATTTTGATTTTAAGTAAAATTGAGATAAATATTTTTTTTAAAAAAAGACAAAGTCCCTGATAAGTCTAGTACCCATCTGACACCATACATAGTTATTATAATTTTACTGACTATGTCCCCTATGCTAAACTTTACAATCCTGTGACTATATGTAATTACTAATTTGTACCTCCTAATTCTTTCACCTTTTTCATCCAGTTCTCCAGCCCCTTCCCCTTTGGCAACCATCATTCTGTTCTCTATAACTACAGGTCTCTTTCAATTATGTTTGTTCATCTACTTTGTTCTAGAGATTATTCTTATGAGTGAAATCATATAATATTTGTCTTTTGCTGACTTAATATTTATCTTTTGATTTATTTCACTAAGCATAATACCCTCTATAGTCATCTAATTTTCACAAATGTTATAATTTCTTTCTTTTTAATGGCTGAGTAATATTCCATTGTATACATGTACCACTTCTTCTTTATCTACTTATCTATTGACAGAAACTTGAGGTGCTTCCAAATCTTGGCTATTGTAAATAATGCCTCAATGAACATAGAAATGCATATATTTTCCTGAGTTAGTGTTCTTGATTTCTTTGTGTGTGTGTGTGTGTGTGTGTGTGTGTATCCAAGTGGAATTGCTGGGTCATAGGGCAATTCTTAATTAGAACATCCAAAATGTATTTTTTTCACTGTGGCTGCACCAATCTGTTTTCTCATCAACAGTGCATAAGGGTTCCCATATCTATACATCCTAGCCAACACCTATTGTTTGTTGTTGTCAATAGATGATAGCGGAGGAAGATGGTGACATAGTAGAGAGCAGTGCTGATGGTGTTCTCGAGTACCAAAGCAGCTTGAGGACAGGATAGGGAGTGTGAGACATCTTCAGGACCCTAGGAATTGGAACGGGCAGCATCTGGACACAGGGGAGCACAGCCCAGAGGCAGAGGAGGCCAGCAGGACAGTAGGTGAGGCATTCCCGACCAACCAGCCAGCGGGCCCAGGTCGGCTCTGGGCAGGGGTGGCTCTGCCCAGAGGGATGCATTTGACTGGGCCCAGTTCCGGGCTCCCTGGTGACTGGAAGTCTCAACATTGAAGTGCGGGCTGCGAGGGCAAATGCAGTAGGGAACACGGAATTGAACTCTTGCAGGGGAGGGACTGTGTGAGAGACTCACTCCGGCAACAGGGAGAGGAGGCTCAGTGTGGGGCTAGAGGCGGAGGAGTCGAGTCCTGCAGGAAGCCTGAGCTGGGAACAGGAAGTGCACCGGCAGCGAGAGGGCCAAAAAAGGGAGCTGCTGGGCCAACGGGGAAACAGCAGCTGGAAGCCCCTGCAAAGGGGGAGTCCCAGCCCTGCGCAACCACACAGGCCCTCAGGTTCCGTGGGAAACTCTAAACAGCTAGCCGTAACTAGAGGCTGGGTAACTGACCCGTCATTGTGGGAAACAAAAGCTGCAAAGCCCACGCCTGGGAGGGGCTCATCACAGAGGCCGCTTAAAGGACTCCGAGGAGAGCTGGTTGGCATGGAGGCGTGGTGCCCGCCCCGGAAGGGCGGGACAGTGTAGGCAGACCCTGGACAGTGTTGACGGACAGGGGCGGCCTCCTCCCGGAACTGCAGGGGTGGGGCCAGTCGTCACAGGGACCAGTGAAGTTGTGGGCTGCCCTGCAGAAGTGCTGGGTGTGCATCCTGGGCAGGAACCTCTGCCAGGAGTGGGAGGGGGCTCCCTGCAGGCTGCAGAACACCGGCAGCCCTAAAACCCAGCCAGGCTGCGGAAGGCCCAGCCTACCTGGGGGCGGACACTCAGAATCAGCCCTACTGTGACAATCAGAGGCCCTGCCACGTGCCAAGACCGCGCCAAGACCAGCTAGAATATAGACTATAGACTGTAAAGTCCTGACCAAGAAAAAGAGGCAGCATCAGGAAAGGGATTGCTGCCAATCTCAAGCACCTGAATTATACCGAGAGTAATATGAACTATTAAGCCCCAACATATCCTTTGCAAAAATTACTCCTCACATATCCTTAATCCGCCCCCCATACCTCAATCCACCTAAATACCCAAAACCCTCCCCTACTTTCGAAAAAAAATCTATTCACTCTGTGGCTATAACGCATTCCCAGTCCTCAATCTAAGTATTCCTCCCTTCCCCAGCCTTTCAAAACTCTTTCTTTATTCTTTTCTTCCTTCCTCTTATTTATTTATTTTTTTTAATTTTTCTTTTCCTTTTCTTCCTGGTAAAGCCCACAGGTTCTGGCTCCACCTGGACCAATCAGAAATCATAAAGGGAAAAAACATAGCTAAAACCTTTCTTTATTAATATTGATTTCTCTTTGTCTTGTGACTTTCTCCCCCAATCTTTTCTTTCTTTCTTTCTTTCTTTCTTTCTTTCTTTCTTTCTTTCTTTCTCTCTCTCTCTCTCTCTCTCT
>PVIW01015101.1:0-20888 GCA_004026585.1 Noctilio leporinus | reverse complement strand
GTATTTTTTCTATTTCTGTGAAGTCTGTCATTGGTATTTTAATTGGGATTGCATTGAATATGTAGATTGTTTTGGGTAGTATGGACATTTTAATGATGTTAATTCTTCCCATCCACGAACATGGTATATGCTTCCATTTATTTGTGTCTTCCTTGATTTCTTTCTTCATTGTTCTGTAGTTTTCTGAGTACAGGTCTTTTACCCCCTTAGTTAAGTTGATTCCTAGGTACTTTATTTTTCTTGTTGCTATGGTAAATGGGATTTGTTTATTTGCTTCTATTTCTGTTGTTTCATTATTGGTATACAAAAATGCTTTTGATTTCTGGATATTGACTTTATACCCAGCTATTTTGCTAAATTTGCTAATTAGGTTGAGTAAGTTTTTGGTGGAGCCCATCGGGTTTTGTATGTACGCTATCATATCATCTGCAAATAATGACAGTTTGACTTCCTCCTTTCCAATTTGGATACCTTTGATTCCTTTCCCTTCTCTGATGACTATAGCTAGAACTTCCAAGACAATGTTGAATAGAAGTGGAGAAAGTGGACAGCCTTGTCTCGTTCCTGATCTTAGGGGGAAAGCTTTCAGTTTTTGTCCATTAAGTGTGATGTTGGCTTCAGGTTTCTCATAGATGGCCTTTATGATGTTGAGGTATGCTCCCTCTATTCCCATTTTGCTGAGGGTTTTTATCATAAATGGTTGCTGCACTTTATCAACTGCTTTTTCAGCATCTATTGATATGATCATATGGTTTTTATCTTTCAATTTGTTGATGTGGTGTATCACATTTATTGATTTACGAATGTTGTACCATCCTTGTGGATGCATATTTATTTGTACAATCATAACTCAACATTTTAAGAGTTATTGTTTGCTAATATATAGAAATGGCCAAGAACTATTAGGATGTATGCAACCAGTAGGATCACTGCGGCCACACTGGCCTCACTGACCGATTCTTTACAGTATACAGTGGACACACCGTTATTGTGCCCAGCGTGCTACAGTAAGTTCTCCAATAACTAAAACAGTGTGGGTTTTTAAATGATAACTATTGTCATTACCTTCACAATTCCATTGTTTGAATGCTTTTAATGTTTAGAATCCCAGATTGTACTTTCTCTGTCTTTAGGGTTTTATTTTCACATTTATTTAAAATTATTAACATTAACTTATGTTCATGGTGTTGCTCTTGTTTTGTAATCCCTTGGTGCTAAAACGGGATAAGAAATACTTAAAGCAGCTGGCTTTTAATTGGATAATTTTTCTGCACTCATCTCTAGAAGAGTCAACTGCAGGAATGTATTAAGAGTTGGTAATGTTGCGAAAGAGACTTTGTGCAACAAAGCTAATAGGAACCAATGAAAAACACACATGTTCACTTACCAATAAGCAATTAAAAACGGAACTGCAGTATGCCCAGCTGCTGAAGCCACGGTGACAATATGGCCATGATTATTCTTCATCATTGCTGGAAGAAATGCCTTTGTAGTCTAGAAATAGTTTTTAGAAGGCAGAAAAAGAAGAATAGTTTTACTTCTCATTTGCAAACCCATTGGGAATATTTTGAAATAAAATGACATTTTGTAATATTGTTCCTGGCATAAATTAAAAATCAAGATTAATCACCAAAGTTGGCAACATAAGGCCACTGGATAGGGTACCCAGATGAAAAAAATTAAGTTAAACAACATTAAAAATTTTAAGAATCCATCTCATTTACATTGTGAATAACTTATGTCCACTGATTCTCCACCTTTTGTTAATCATACCTTCTATCTTAATGTGATATTTTTAGAAAAGTTTGGTTATATCATCAAAACATTAAAGTGACAGCAAGCTTCCAGTAATCACTGAATGAGTCACACAATAAATATTTATTGAACACCTACTATTGATGGGGATTCAGAAACAAGTAAGACAATGCAACAGAGGCAGAAAGATGGGAAAACTCAGAAGGCATAAAAATACAACAACAGATGTCAACAATGTAGGAATGTTAACATAGTAACATGTTACTATGTTACTTACTCTAATAGAGTATTACTTACTCTATTACTCTAATAGTCTTTTGAGATTATTCATCCCAAACTCACATCCAAGAAAACTTTCAGGGACCCTTTTAGAAACTGGCTATGTGGCCAATATTTAGACTCCTCAGAAACTCTGTGTTGTGTGTGTGTATTTCATAATAAACTGTGTTGTGTGTCTGTGTATTTCATAATAAATGGTGAGTTTCAAAAGTTTGTGAGATAAGTGTAATACAACAAAATAAAATTTAAAAAATAAATAAATGAAATAGAAGTTTGCATTTGAAGCCAGGATGTAACAGGAAGTCTGGGTTTTATGAGAGTCTGAAAGCAAACCAGGTTCTTTTTTTTATAGAATTTCAGATGACTCAGATGGCCCTAATCCCTCCTCCATCTCTGAACAGACAGAGATACAAGAATCTAGCCTAGAATTAACACCTGAAGTTTATTATTTAACTTATCATTATTAATATTTTTGAGGGGGGAAGAAAAATAACTGATGAGATTTGACTGTAACATGAAAAATTATTGTTTTGTAGGTTATCACTGGTACCTGGAGAAAACTTTAGTATTGGGTTGTTATGTCCTTATGTCCTACTGAAAGCTCCACTTGAAACTTAATCTTTGAGCCCTGGCTGGTGGCATAGTGGATGAGGTGCTGGCCTGTGAACCCAAAGGTCACTGGTTCCATTCCCCAGCCAAGTCACATAATGAGGTTGCAAGCCAGGTCTCCAGCCAGGTCTGTGGCTGGAGGCAGGTAAAAGGCAATCGAACATTGATGTTTCTCTCCCTCTCTGCCTCTCTCCATTCCCCTCTCTCTGAAAATAATAAAATCTTTAAAAAAATAATAATAATAATTAAATAAAATAAACTTAATCTTTGAGTCTTACAAAAGGAAGTTTTATAAAGGAAATCATACTTACCCAGAAATGTGCAAGTACATTAACTTCAAAAGTCTTTTCAATTTGAGGCTCTTGCGTAGCAAACAAATCTGATGTATAGACCACACCAGCATTATTTACTAGAATACTAACATCCCCAATTTCTGCCTTCACCTTTAAAAAAAAAAAAAAATCTACATCATTAAGAAGTATGAGGATAGGCATGCAATGACTATTAAAGAAGTTAGTGTTTTTCATTTGCTGTGGGGAAAAAAGTATTTTTGAATCTGTGTGCCAAAAGAAAAGAATCTTTTAATTTTAGATACTTAATTTCAAAACAGTTCTGCCTGAAAGTTTGCTAGGTAAAAATGTTCTTTTGCAATTTAGACTCTTGACTTTGTTTTACTGATTACAGCTCAAGAGGCATTTGATTAACAAACACATAACCAGTGACAGATAAGCAGCTTTATATTTTAAATACTTTAAAAGGTAAGCAAAAAAAAAAAAAAGTTAATTGGCAAATGCAGGGACTGTTATGAGGAACAATGTAAACCCGATTACACCATTAAAGTGGCTACTTCTTCTATTTATTTTTATATTCATTCCATTCTATTGCTCCCCATGTTTTTACTGACCTTTGAGTAACTAGGCTTTTTGGTGGATGGACAATGCATTTTGTTATATATTTGTTCCAAATAAAAGCTAGCCCGTATCAATAGAGTTGTCATTGTTTAGATGGTGCTGCGGTATTTTGGGAGGTATTTTGGGAGACTGATGGGAGGTGGCAATGAGCCTATTAAAAGCTTTCACATATGTGCTACGCATTTGACAGAATTTCATGATCTCATTTAATTCTCACAAGTCTATGAGGAAGCAATTCTTAGCGTGCTCATTTTAATGAGTAATATGAAACAAAGAATGACTAACTTTCTTGCCAAAGGTCACGTGGAGTTGGGACTCTCCCAGATTTTCTGAGCTCAGAGATAGGCGTCAAACCTCCTACAACAAGAAAGTCAGGAGAGGGAGGCCCAGCCACATCCCAGCAGGACCTCCAAGGGCCTTTGTGAAGGCTCCTCAGTTAGAGTGAATTTCATCAGGTTGTATTTAAATTATTAAAGACACAAGCTAAGTTATACAGCCCTTGATCAACGCACAATTTGTACCTATATCCACATCTCTAGCATAATAGGAAAACAGTTGTTCAGAATAATGTCTTTACATTGTGAGAAAATCAGGACATTTTATGGGGTTAAATTCATGAAGTTGCTGTTATGCCTCCAAATTAACAACTCAAAATGTAAATTATTTTTTTGTGTTGCCAAAGTATTTGGCCAGGCCCTCTTGACACTTCCTTCATCCTTGAGCTCCCCACTGTCATCTATTATGTCCCTCCAGGGTGAGAAAGTTATTATTTCACATTTCTTAATCATGAAAGCAAGCTAAGAGTTTTACCGTTTAGGTGGCATAAAATTGATCTGATACCAAAACAGCTAATTCAAAATATCTGATAATCATACATCATTGTACAAATTCTGTTTAAGCTTATAGTTAGTTCATCTTAGAAAAAAATCAGTTAAAAATAAGCTACATTAAAATACACAGAATCAGCCCTGGCTGGTGTGGCTCAATAGACTGAGCACCGGCCTGCAAACCCAAAGGTCACTGGTTTGATTCCCAGCCAGGGCATTTACCCTGCAAGCCAGGTCTCCAGCCAGGTCACAAGCTGGAGGCAGGTGAAAGGCAACCATACGTTGATGTTTCTCTCCCTTTCTTCCTGTCTCCAAAACTAATGAATAAAATCTTTTAAAAAAATAAATAGGATACACGGAATTGTTTCAAATGTTATCTTTTCCAGAAAAGCCTATTCCCAAATGAATCTGAAAATGAATGTTTTCCATTTAGGTAACTAACAAACACTACTGAATCCTCTTAATAATGGCTAATAAAATTATGCAGATAATATCAGTGCTTTTTTATAATACTAAAAAACTAATTCTTACAAAATGACTCCTGAGTACCAGGTACTGTTCTAAGAACTTAACATCATTAATTCACTTAATTTTCATAACAACCGTATGTAAGTACTGCTGTGATCCCCATTTTACAATGGAGGAAAGTTAGCACAGAGAGGTTAAGTAACTTACCCAGTGTTAAGTAGAAGAACACTCTTCTCTATATCATTATTAATCTAAGTAAAAGTTATTGTGAAATGCAGATGTTTCTTACCCAAAGGACTTAAGTCTTACTGCACCCCCTTCCAGGAAGGCCATTTCTCACCACTGGCCTGGGTTATTTCTACCTATTCTTTTGACTTAGCTAAGGCCTACCCAACAATAGAGGCATGTTTGAAATAAAAGATTATACTTTAAAATAGAAGTAAAAAACGTCCCTGAATTTAAAATTCTCTAAAATTCATTAAGTTCTAAAGTCTTGGCTGAATCAGGATCTTTATACCGTTCTCAATCAGAATATTCAGAGGTGAGTCCAGGAAGGTATATTTGAAGAAATTTGCCCAGGTAATTCTACTAACCTTCCTACCACTGCTGCATTTAGATAATAAGTACAGTTATGAATGTGGTCAGAGGAAACCCCATTATACATAGCACATCTCACTTGTACACTGACAAGGCAAATAATACTTTATAAAAACAGATATACTTATGATCAGGGCCTGATAAACAGATTTATTCTATCTTCCTGAGTTCTTTGGACCCCAGAAGACTCTTCCAGCAATTCCAGAGTGTCATCCAAGATTTTACATGTATCAGAATCAGATGGGTGAGTTGTAGGTACATATAGTACTAAACATGCAAACTCCTTGGCCCAGCCCTCAACCTCCGGAAAGAAAACCTTTGGGATGCCTATTTTTTAACAAGCTCCCTGGAAGATTTCAGAACACACTAAAGCCTAGGAACTTCAGTTCTGGGTTTTAGTTTTGGGTTTGCCACTAGTTAGCTGTACAACCTTGAGCAAATCACAAGACTTCTGTTAGTTTGTCTGCATCATGACTGGGTCATTTCCAAAATCCCTCCCAGCTCTGACTCAATATGATTCTAACCAGATGTAAAATTTCACCTTCTCCGCTGAGCTGTAAATATCTTCCCGCTTACTGCAGTCCACCACAAAGGCATGAACCTTTGCACCCAGTTTCCTGCATTCCTCAGCCGTTTCCTCAACTCCATGCTAGAAAAAGCAACAAAGAGGGCAAGAAGAATAAAATAAATAATGTAGGCATTTATATCAACAGCCAAAAATAATTAAGGGTAGTCAGATTCTTTGCATTAGAATTGGGCAAGAATTCACCTAAACAAAAATATTTTGACAGGGTTATAGGTACACTTTGCTCTCAGTACTTTGAAGAGCTTCTTTTAGTTGGAATTTAATTTAAAGCAAGATTTGAAAGAGAAGATAAAAGTTTAAAGGTAGTATTTTTTTTTAATTTTTATTATGATTTTTGTTTTAGAGAGAGGGAAGGGAGAAAGGCAGAGAGGGAGAGAGACATCAATGTATGGTTGCCTTTCACCTGCCTCCAGCTAGGGAGTTGGCTGGAGACCTGGCTTGCAACCTGGTTATGTGCCCTGGCTGGGAACTGAACCAGCGACCTTTGGGTTCAGAAGCTGGCACCTTATCCACTATGCCACCAGCCAGGGCAAAAAAGTAGTATTTTTGCATTATGAATTTTATATTGTGAATTGTATGTATGACTGTGTATGTATTCCATATTGGGCTTTAAAAAATAACATTAAGCTTTTTTTCTATGTCACTAAAAACTACTCATGGACATCAATTTTCTGACTATAAAATTAATAAATAAGGAGTTAACTACAATTCATTCATTCCTCCAACATTTTAACGTGTAGGTCATATTCGAGGTGCTTAGAAGAACCATGTGGACACAAATATAAATGAGTCAGAGTCCTGACTCCAGAGGGCTCACACTTTCTCCTACTTTCTATGTAGTAGGAAGAAACATAAAATAATATTTAGGTAGGATAATGTGAAATTGTTATTGTTTCTAAAGGACTGAATAGTGGCAGTTTCACATGGTTCAAACTGATATGATAAGTATAGTAACAGAGCTAGCTATACAGAGTTATGGGAACACAGAGAAGGGCACGCAATGTAATTCTAGAAGAGACACCTGAATCGAATCTTAAGGGTGAGAATAGCCCTGCAAAGAGAGGGGGCAGGGCACACCATACAGATTGTAAATAAAGGAGCAGAAAAGAGGAAAGTACTCTGGGGAAGCACTAGCAGATTGCTGTTGCTGAGTCACAAAGTTTGTGGATTGTTTTCTCAATCACTCACTCACTAGATTGGCGCTCATCTGACCTCACATACATGAATTCCTGTTGGAGGTTGGCCAATATGTAAGGTATGGAATTTCAGGCCAGCAGGTAGGCGCTTTCTAAGAATTCTTTGTACATCAACCATTGGCCAAATGAAAGGGAAGATTATAAATCCTCCTCTTTTCCTTAAGTTTACACCTATTCTGGTAAAAATTACACTGAAGATTTTTTTTTCTTTTTTATTATTTTTAACTAACATGTGATGTTTAAAAGTTACTCTTGGAACCCTGGCTGGTAGCACAGTGGATAAGGCGCCAGCTTGGGAACCGAAAGGTCTATGGTTCGATTCCCCAGCCAGGGCAACATAACCAGGTTGCAAGCCAGATCTGTAGCTGGAGGCAGGTGAAAGGCAACCATACATTAATGTTTCTCTTCCTCTCTGCCTCCCTCCCTTCCTCTCTCTCTCTTGAAATAATAAGTAAAATCTTTTAAAAAATTACTCTTGGAAATGACGAGGGCATAGTAAACATTTCCTGCTGGATATCTTAAACCCACTTGCCTCAGTAACTGCAAGTAAGATTTTTTTTCTCAATAGGTACAAACCTAATGTACTAGTTAAAACTATTATTTTTCCCATATGATTAAGATCGAGGGATCAGTGAAATCAAGTTCAGGAAGATATTACAAATTATTTTTAGGGGCAATAGTGAGGATAAATTCACAATATCAAATAATCAACAACTGTGAATCTTCACTACGCCCGTTCATCACGTGATCATAAACACATTTATTACGTGATCATAAACATCTTAATTAATCCATGTTTTTCCAAATCCATAAAATGGCAACAGTAATTTTTTCCAATGCACTTTACAGCATGCTGTAAGAAGGGGTTCCCTGCAAAATGCATACATGTCCACGGATCAAAGGTACCAGAAAGTAAAACAGTAAAGCACTATTACCTTATTTATATCCCACAGAACCAGTTTGCTTTTAAGCTTGGCAAATTCGTAGGCAGTCTGTCTCCCGATTCCATGTCCAGCTCCAGTAATCAGTACAATTTCTCCAGCAACTGATTTTCTCTTCTTAGGAATAAAAAGCTTCAGGAGAGATTCCAAGATGCAGAGAATCAGAAAGGGCAGAAGCAGGATGCAGTGCAGAAAGAATTTCACCATTTTTGTTGCTGCGAGGATTTGGTACGTTTATCAATCACTCTAAATTATTTTGGGTGTGGGACGGTAGTTCCGTCTCTTCTACTACCACACAGAGCAAAAACAACAGTCAAGGGCGGGCTCCTTTATCGGAGAGAAACAATCCCAAAACCGTTCCTTCCGCTGGGCTGGGCTTGGTTAGGTTCTTTGCAATTGGCTCAGGCTCTAGTGCGGAGCGACTGCTGGCTGGCGGGGAGAGCTGGGAGGGACCAAGTCCCGAGGAGAGCGAGGTTGCTCGCCCTGGTTTGCGCAGTCCCCGAGGGTTGCTAGCGCAGCTGGAGTTGTTTTTCACACACTTCCTCCTCATCTCGAGAGCCGACCTCTGAGGGTTGGTTGCCACTTGTTTTCTAGCATTTAATAAATTCTTAAATTTATTAATTTAGTAAAGGGTAATTAACAGTGTCCGCTGTCCTGATGCTTCTCTGAAACTTGATGTTTGCCCATCACCAGCTGTGAAGCAAATGTAGTTGCTTGTCTTAAATGAATCTGGGGAGGAAGCCAATTGTTCCGCTCGCTCGTGGCTAAGAAATGGCGTTACATCATATTTTAGTTTGAGCTACGCACGATTTTTGGAGAACCGAAAATTCTGTCCTTCCAGAGAAACAATAATCAAGCCCCAGGAAATATTTGGTCATATTAAAGGAGATTGTTTCCACAAGGAAGAACAGTGTATTTGGATAGCCTTTTCCACTCAACCTGTTCGAATTTGTAAAAACCGTATATTATCCTTTAGTAATTCTGTATTTATCCAGGTTAATAAATCACTGCCTACAGAATTGGTAATAAAATATTTTTTCTGGTCTAAAGATGGTAATTTTTGGTTTAGTGGCCTACGTATGCGAGCGTTCAATATGTACCTGGTAATTTTTTAAAAATTCTAGCAATGGGTTATTGAAGAAGAAGGCTGAACTCTAGGCTTGTGTACAGTAGGAACTTAGTGTCTGTTGCATGTATTTTTTCAATTCAGTTCTCAACCATAATTGAATTGGGATTTTTTGCAAGACACTCCAGCGTTTGGGAAGAAGCTTTTGTCAAGTGGGTGGGTAACTAATGGTTACCTTTTTAGTTTAAGAGGCAGTAAAATCACAAGAAGTGCAAGTTCACAAGTAATTTATATTCGTTCCTCTGATGCAGCCCTACACTATTCTAGTGGATGGAGGGAGAGTGTGACAGCCTGCAAAGTGAACTCCACTGTGGAGATCTGGAAATTTATGAATCTCATCTGCAAATTTCTTATGGTCCCCAAATCTAAGTTTACAAAGGTACAAACATATCTATAGAAAGTTTACAGTTTCCAGAGTGTTTTCCTTGACATCAATTATTTCATTTGATTTTCAAAAAGCTTCCTGGCAAGTACAGAAAATTTTTTTTTCTCATTTGATAAATGAATAAATGTTAGGTTGGCTTTTTAGTTTGTGTAGCAAGTAAAAATTTGGAGAGAGAGGGTTAGTATCAGACTTTTTTTTGTACAATACTTGTAGGAAGAAATCATATTTTCCCAGGTGACTTAGTATATATGTTTGCTTTTGTATATGTGGACTTTAATATACATTGAGATTCCCCAGCCAGGGCACATAATAAGGTTGTAAACCAGGTCTCCAGGCAGGTCTGTGACTGGAGGCAGTTGAAAAGCAACCATACATTGATGTCTCTCTCCCTCTCTGCCTCTCTCCTTACCCTCTTTCTGAAAATAATGAAATAAAATCTTAAAAAAAAAAAAAAAATATATATATATATATATATATATATATATATATATACACATTGAGGCTCTGACCCTATTTTTCTATTAAAAGTTGCATTAAGAAAAATCTGGGACCAGACACACAGGGAAAAAAAAAAAAAGGAGCAGAATGATGGTGACCAGAGGGAAGCGGGAGAGGGGGTAAAGTGGGGGGAAGGGTTTAGTGGAGGAGCTAGTTTGAAGGACCCATGGATATGGACAAGGAGGTGGGGATTGACTGAGGGAGATGGGGTGGGGAGGGTGGGGCAAGGGAGAGCAATGGGGGGAAAAGGAACCAATTGTAATACAACAATAATAAATAAATTTAAAAAAAAAAGAAAGAGAAAAGCTGAGCAGCTTTGACTAAGTTGACCAAGGAAAGAACTGTTTGGAAACGTTCATACCTGAATCCCATATGTGTATATGACTTCACTTCCCTGAGCATATGTTCTAATTTGTAAAACTGGGATGTTACTACAGGATTCCAATGAGCTAACATAAAGCACTGTACATTATCTACTATTAAACTCTATATAAATTATAATTAACATTAATATAATTGCAGTGTGGTTTTGTGAGTAATGATTAGCTACTAATCTGATACCATGGTAAATAAAGTACGTGATTTTATACAGAGGTGGGCAAAAGTATGTTTGTAGTTATTTGTATGGAAAGACATGCAGATTATGATTATTACAATAGCTTCATCGACTCAAAAGAATAGACTGTTTTGCATGCTCACAACTGTAAACCTACTTTTGCCAACCACTGCATACTTGTGGTTTAAAAAATACCTTTCTTTAGGGCAGTTTAACATGCTCTATATGAAGAACATCCTAATTTCATGCTCCCTCCCCATTTGTGGAGGTGGCATCAAAAGGGCAAAGGAATAAATGGTTCCTCAACAATGTTCTGAGTACTTATATACTATGTAGTCAGGCATTATGCTGAATGCTTCACACAACCTACAAGGTTCATTTTATTCTCTCAATAACTTTAAGCAGTAGGCTCAATTGAGATTTCTATTACACAAAAGAAGAAATAAAGGATTAAGAGAAATTTTGCAAATCATCTGAGGTCATAATATAAATGGTAGAACTGAATATAACCCTAGGCCATTATGACTGTGCTAGGTTGTCTTCTTTCTTAAGACGAAAAGCAAAGCTAAGCCAGTTCTAAATCACTTTGAACAGCCAAATGGATCAAAACTTCCAGTATTCATAACTGCAACAGCATTCATAACACTCCTCTCATGTCATTAGATAATCAAACTGAGTAATTAACAGGTAATAGAGTGTAGCTGTTAAAACAATGAGTTTTAATTCCTACCAAGGTTTTTATCAGCTGTGTGATATCTGGTTAATTACCCTCTCCTGAGGTCTTAGTTATTTCATCTGTAAAATGGATATAATAGCAGCTCGGTTGAGAAAATGAAATATTTGAACAGCACAGAGCATGACAGTTTACATACATACAAATGAACACAATGCATGATAGCTATTACTGTAGCTGAACTGGTTATCCGTAAGGCTCTGACTCTCTGTAATCCTATAGATTCAGAACGAAAGACTACCATACTTAGCAATTACACAAGCTTTTCTACTTCCTGCTACTCTAAAAAAATATGGAAGAAAAACATACATAATTGATTGACAGACTGAAGGACTGAGGGGGTACTTCAATAACTTTTCTGTTATTCTGGGATAGAAGCCTTCACACTTGGCCCTGGAGTCTGAATTTGAGAGCTGGAGGGAGTTTAGATGTTAGCTTGTCCAGCTGCAGCTGTTCTTTGTTTTGTTTTGTTTTGCTCACAGTCTTTGTCATTTCTTTAATTTTAGTCTGTGACACTATTATAGTTGTCACCCATTTTTCCCCAGGAGGTCCCCTCAGCACCCCCGACCCCTGCAGCTTTCACCGCACTGTCGTCTGTGTCCATGGGCACATATATGCTCTTCAGCTAATCTCTTCTAGTCCTTCTGAGATCTATCATGTTGTCCCATGTGTCTATGCCTCTGGCTGTATTTTGTTTGTCAGTTTATTTTGCCCATTAGATTCTAGACATGAGTGAGGTCATATAGTATTTGTCTTTCTCAAATTGGCTTATTTTGCATTTCTCTGGTGATTAGTGATATTAAGCATTTTTTCATATGTGAATTGACTAAAAAATAAAAATAAATTAAAAAAGACTGCTGAGGCTATTAGGGGTCTTTCTTGGCTCCGTATAAATATTTTGAACATTTGTTTTAGATCTATGAAATATGCCATTGGTATTTTAAAAGGAATTGTGTTGACTCTATAGATTGCCTTGATTTGTATGTTAATCCTTGTAAGGATTAATGATGTTAATCCTTCCATTTCATGAACATGTTATATGCTTCCACTTGTTTGTGTTTTTTTTCTTTTTCTTTCTTCAATGTCCTATAGTTTTCTGAGTACAAGTCTTTCTTTCCTTGGGTAAGTTCATTCCTAGGTACCTTTATTTTGTTGTTGTTGCAAAGGGAAATGAAATGTTTTTTAGTTTCTTTTTCTGATAGTTCATTGTTGGTGTATAAAAATGCTACCAGTTTCTGGATGTTAGTTTTGTATCCTGCTACTTTGTAGAATTCCTTTATTAAATTTAGTAGTTTTTTTTTTTTTTTTTTGCTGATCTTTATTATTATTATTATTTTTGTACAATACCTTGTCACCTACAAATAATGACAGTTTCACTTTCCTCCTTTCCAATTTTGAAGTCTTTTTATTTAATCTTCTTTTCTGGTCACTGTGCTAACACTTCCAGTTCTATGTTAAATAAGAGTGGCGAAGGCAGACATCCCTGTCTTGTTCCTGATCTTAAGGAAAATGCTTCTAGTTTTTGCCCATTGAGTATGATGTTGGCTATAGGTTTTTCATATATGGCCTTTATTATGTTGAGATATGATCCCTCTATTCCCACTTTGCTGAGCAGTTTTAAAGTTTTTCATTTATTTATTTTTAGAGAGAAGGGAAGGAAGGGGAAAAGAGAGGGAGAAAATGTTGATGTGTGAGAGATACACCAATTGATTACCTCTCACACACACCCCAACCAGAGACCTGGCCCAAAACCCAGGCATGTTCCCTGACTGGGAACCAAACCAGTGACCTTTCAATTCACAGGCCAGCACTCAAACAACTGAGCCACACCAGTCAGGGCAGCATTTTTATCATAAATGGGTGATGAATATAATCAAATTTTTTGTGTGTGTCTATTGATAATGAACACATGATTTCTATCCTTCATTTTGTGTATGTGATGTATCACATTTATTGATTTACAGAAATTGTAACAACCTTACATCCCTGGAATAAATCTCACTTGGTCATGGTGTATGATATTTTTAATGTATTGCTGGATTCACTTTGCTACTAGTTTCTTAAAGATTTTAGCATCTATGCTTTTGAGGAATATTGACCTATTTTTTTTCTTTGTGGTGACTTTATTTGGTTTTGGAATTAGGATAATGCTGGCTTTGTAAAAAGAGCTTGGAAATCTTCCCTCCTCCTGAGTTTTTTTAAATAGCTGGAGGAGGATAGGTGTTAGCTTTTTATTTTAGCATATAAAATGTCACTTTATTTTTATTTTTGACTTTATTGATTATACTATTACAGTTGCCCCAGTTTCCCCACCCCCTTGATCCCACGCATCCCAGCAACTCCCACTCCCTCTGGTGATCCTACAAAGGTCATGCATACAAGTTCTTTGGCAACCCCATTTCCTGTATTTGCTCTTAACATCACCCTGCCTATTCTGTACCTACCAATTTGTACTTCTTAATCCCTTCCTTTTCCTCCATTTCCTCAGACCCACTTCCCCACTGGCCACCAACCTAATGTTCTCCATATCTATGATTCTGATTCTGTTCTGCTTGTTTGCTAGTTTGTTTTATAGAGTCAATTGTTGATAGTTATGTATTTATTGCCCTTTAAATGTTTATATTTTTTTATCTTTTTCTTAAATGAGTTCCTTTAACATTTCATATAATAAGTTAAGGGCTTGGTAATGATGAACTCTTTTAGCTTTACATTGTTTGGGAAGCACTTGCTGTCCTTTGATCCTAAATGGTAGCTTTGCTGGATACAGTAATCTTGGTTGTAGGTCCTTGCTTTTCATAAGTTTGGATACCTCTTGCCAGTTCCTTCTTGCCTGTAAAGTTTCTTTTGAGAAATCAGCTTATAATCTTATGGGAACTCCTTTGTAGGTATTTATCTGCATTTCTCTAGCTGCTTTTAAGCTTCTCTCTTTATCTTAAAACTTTGGCATGTTAATTATGACATATCTTGGTGTTATCTTCTTTGTGTCCACTTTGTTTGGGACTCTCTGTGCTTCTTGGACTTGTATGTCTATTTTCTTCATCTTATTAGGTAAGTTTTCTTCAATTATTTTTTCAAAAGTTTCCCAGTGTCTTGCTCTTTCTCTTCTCCTGTAGCCTGTACGATGCAAATGTTGGAATGTTTGAAGTTGTCCCAGAGGCTCCTTACACTATACTCAATTTTTTGGATTCTTTTTCTTCTTGCTGTACTGATGGGATGCCTTTTCTTCCTTATGTTCCAAATGATCAATTTGATTCCTGACATCATTCCTTCTGCTATTAATTCCCTACAAATTATTTTTTATTTCAGTTGGTATATCATTTGTTTCTGCCTGGGTCTTCTTTTATGCTATTGAAGTACCCACTGAGTTACTTGATTATCCTTATAACCAGCGTTTTGAGTTCTGTATCTGATAATTATCTCCGTTCTGTTTAGTTCTTTTTCTGGAGTTTTGTTACATTCTTTCATTTAGGTAATTTTATTTTGTGTCTTCATCTTGGCATCTTCCCTGTGTTTGTTTCTATGTATTAGGTCTCAGAGCTGCTTTGGCTCCATGTTTTGGAGTAGCATGGCCTATTATAGTAGGTATCCTGTAGGGTCCAGTGGCACTGCCAGCCCTATGTCCCTTCATGTGGGCTGAGTAGTCCCTCCCCTTGCAGATCAGTCTTGACTGCTTTTGGCAGGTCAACGGGAGGAATTTATCCAATCCGGGCAGCCAGTAGGACTGGCTATGCCCTCTAGCCAGCCATTACCTCCCTGCCTGGCTTGTGGAGGTGGTTTGGTGGTGCTCTAATGTGGTCTGTAGTTGTCCACTGCATGTGCAGGCTCTGGGGTCTCCTGGATGGTTCAGACCAAGGTCATCACCATCTTTATTCTGTCTGGGGCCCCTTGGCTTAAGCTGTAAAGTGATCTGCAGATGGCTGTTGCTAATGCCCTGCCTAGGGCCATTCAGCAAGAGGTATGGCGGCTGGACTCACATGTTGCTTTTTTGGGCAGATTTAAAAAGGTCTGAAGCCTGGCCGAAACCTTCATAGGAAAAGTGACTGTTACCAAGGTAGGAGAGTTATTTGGGTAAGCCTGTAAGTTGGATGGGGTGGACCCTTAAATAATCATCAGGGTGGGGCTTACTGTGTGAGCCAGGTTGATAGAGATTCAGACATGGTGCCCAGGCACTGTGGCTCTATGTGGGGGAGAGCAGCCACTCTCTATAGTTCTGTTTAGGACTCTTGCCCTGATTCCAGACACTTCAGTTCCTCCCCATGTGCCAGTGGTGCTCTTCAAACTGCTGCCCCAGTGCTGGAGCCTGAAGGAGTGAGTCTGTGCAAGTGTGCAAGTCTGTGTGTGGTGCAAGGCCCTGCAAGAGGAGAGGCCTGAGAATCCAACAGCTTCTTCCACTGATCCAATCCCCATTGATTTTTACAGCCAAAAGTTAGGCCACTTACCTTTCTGGCATTGGAACCCTGAGCTAGGTTGACTGGTGTGGGGGTGGGATCCCTCGCTTCCAAGATATTCTTCCATTTTAAGTCTACCATGTGTGGGTTTGGAACTAGTCAGTTGCGCATCTCTGCTCTTTCATCTCCTATTAGTAAAGATGAATGTGGTGTCTTTAATTCTTTAGTTGTCAGACTTCCATACAGATTGATTTTCTGATGTTTCTGAGTGATGGTTGTTCTATATTTTAGTTGTAATTTTGCTGTGTTTGTGTGAGGAGGTGAACTCCACTTACCTATGCTGCTATGTTGACCAGAAGGCCAGAGTTGTTTGAATGTTTAGTAAAATTCACTTGTGAAGCTATCCAGTCCAGGCCTTTTATTTGCTCAGAATTTTTTGATCACTGTTTCAATTTCATTAGTTGTTATCACTCTATTCATATTTTCTGATTCTTCCAGATTGAATTTTGGAAGATTGTATGTTTCTAGGAATTTTTCCAGTTTAGCTAGGTTGTCTGCCTTTTTGGCATGTAGTTGTTCATAGTATTTTCTTACAATCATCTGTACTTTTTTGTTGTCAATTGTTACTTCTCTTTCATTTCTGATTTTATTTACTTGGGGTCTCTTTTTTCTTTTCTTTTTAAATTTTTAAAAAGATTTTATTTATTATTTTTGGAGAGAGGGGAAGGGAGAGAGGCAGAGAGAGAGAGAGAGATCCATGTATGGTTGCTTTTCACCTGCCTCCAGCTACGAACCTAGCTGGAGACCTGGCTTGCAACCTGGTTGTGTGCCCTTGCTAGGAATCTAACCAGTGACCTTTGGGTTTGCAGGCTGGCATCTTATCCACTGTGCCACCAGCCAAGGCCCTCTTTTTCTTGATGAGTCTGTCTAAAGGTTCATCAATCTTGTTTATCTCTTCAAAGAGTCAGCTCTTGGGTTCACTGATCTTTTTGTATTGCTTTTTTAAGTCTTTATGTTATTTATTTTCACTCTAATTTTTAAATTTCCTTCCTTCTACTTCCTCTGGGTTTTTATTGTTTTTTCCTAATTCTTTAAAATATAGGGTTAGATTGTTTGAGGTTTCCTAGCTTCTTGAAGTAGGCCTATAATGCTATAAATTTCCCTCCCAGAACTGCTTTCACCATGTCCTATAGATTTTGGGTTGTGTATTCATCTTCATTTGTTTCCAAGCAGTTTTGATTTCTTTCTCGATATCATTGGTAACCCATTCATTGTTTCATAACATACTATTAAGCCTTCATGTGTTGGAATATTTTTGAAATTTTTATAGTAGTTTACTGCTAATTTCATGCCACTGTGACCTGAGAAGATACTTGATATGAGTTCAATCTTCTTGAATTTGTTAAGACTTATTTTGTATCTTGACATGTGGTCTGTATTTGAAAATGTTCCATGTGCAGGTGAGAAGAATGTATATTCTGCTACTTTGGGATAAAATGTTCTGTAAATATCAATCAAATTTATCGCTTTATTAATGTTGTTAATGGTTGTAGTTTCCTTGTTGACTTTTTTTGTTTCTTTTTTTTTGGTCTGGAAGATCTAGCTATTGATGTCAGTGGGGTGTTAAATTTCCATATTATAACTGAAGTCTGTTTTGTCAGCTATTATTTATCGCTACCCCAGCTTTTTTTCATTTCTATTGGCATGGAATATTTTTTTCATTTCTTCATCTTCAACCTGTGTGAATCTTTTGTTCTGAGATGGGTCTCTTGTAGATAGTATATCTACAATATATTAAATAAATATATTTAATGTATTACATTTAAGGTTATTATTCATAGGTACCTATTTATTGCCATATTTATTATTTATGTTTATGTTCACCTCTCTCTCTATTCTTAAAACAGTCACTTTAACATTTCTTGCAATGCTGGTTTGGTGGTAATGAAGTCCTTTAGCCAGTTGTTTTTGGTTTTGTTTGTTTGTTTTTGTCTGAGAAGCTATTTAACCTTCAATTTTATCTTATTTTATTATTATTATTTTTTTAAGAGAGAGGCAGAGAGGGAGAAAGACATCATTGTATGGTTGTGTTTCACCTGCTTCCAGCCACAGACCTGACTGGAGACCTGGTTTGCAACCTGGTTATGTGTCCTGGCTGGGAATCAAACCTGCGACCTTTGGGTTCGCAGGACGGCGCCTTATCCACTGTGCTACCAGCCAGGGCTTTCACCTTCAATTTTAAATGATAGCCTTGCTAAATAGAGTAATCTTGGTTTCAGAATCTTGCTTTTCATTACTTTGTATGCTTCATGACATTCCCTCCTAGTCTATAGTGTTTCTGTTGATAAATTAGCTGACAGTCTTATGGGGAACTCCCTTGTAGGTAACTAACTGCCTCTCTTGCTGCTTGTAATATTCTCTCCTTGTCTTCAATATTTGCTGTTGTAATTTTGATGTGCCTTAGTGTGGGTCTCTTTAGGTTCATCTTCATTGGACACTCTGTACTTCTTGATCTTGTATGACTTTTCCTTCACCAGGTTAGGGAAGTTTTCTGTCATTTTTTTCTTCAAACAGGTTCTCTATCCTTTGCTCTCTTTCTTCTTCTAGTTCCCCTGTGATGCAGATGTTGCAATGTTTCTTGTTGTCCCAAACATCTGTTAAACTATCCTACTGTTTTTTATCCTATTTTTCCTTTTGCTAATCTGATTTTTTCCTACCTTGTCTTCCGCTTTGTTGATTCAATCTTTTGCTCCATATAACCTACTGATTATTCCTTCCAATGTATTCTTTATTTCAGATGTGTTTTTCTTCATTTCCAATTGGTTATTTCTCATGATTTCTATTTCCCTTTTCATGCTGATAAGCATCCTTATAATCATTACTTTGAACTGATTCTGATAAATCACTTACCTCCATTTTGTTTAGCTGTTTTTCTGGAGATTCCTCCTGTTCTTTCATTTGAGGCCTATTGCTTTGTGCCCCCATTTTGGCTGTCTCTTTGTGTTTGTTTCTATGTATTAAATAAGACTGCTAGGACTCCCAGACTTGGTGAGGTGGCCTTTGATTATAGGTGTGCTGTTGTAGGACCCAGTGGTGCAATCTCTTTGATCTTCTGAGTTGGGTGCTTTAGAAATTACCCTGTGTGGGTTACGTGGGCCCTCATGTTGTAATTGGGTGTTTATTTTAATGAAAAGGCATTTTTAATTGTATTTTTTTAATTTCCATTTCCCTTCTTATACCTTCTTCCACCTTCACCCACCTTGATTGCTGTTGTCTCCTTTGTGTGTGAGCTTGATTCTCAGGCTGCTTGACTATGAGGCTCACTGTGCAATCTCTTATATAGGTGCTGACAGAAAAAAAAGTAGCCAAGCCAAAACAAAACTAAGAACAACTCAACAAAAGAAACAAATCACCAACAACAACAAAAACAAGAACAAACGAATAGGAAAAGAAAAAAGAGCCCTGGCTATTGTGGCTCAGTTAGAGCATCATACCATAGCTGAAAGGCTGTGGGTTTCCCAGTCAAGGAACATTCCTGGGTTGCATGCCCATTCCCCAGTCCTGGCATGTGTGATTTCCTGCCTGGGCACATGCAAGAGGCAATTGATCAATGCTTCTCTCTCATAAATGTTTCTGTCTTATTTCCTCTTTCCCTTCTTTCTCTAAAGCAATGAAAAAAAATGTCCTCTGGTGAGAATATTACAAGAAAAAAAGAGATAAAATGGTAATAAAGATAAGAACAATGAATAATAAAAAGACAAGAATAAAAAATAGAGGAGAAATAAAGAAGCAGAAAAGAGGAAAGAAAATAAAAAATTAACATAATAAAAACATATGTTGAGAAAAGTAAAAATAAAATAAAGGCTAAGAATATGTCACGAGGAGGAGGGAAGATGGCGACAGAGTAGAGAGCAGTGCTGATGGTGTTCTCGAGTACCAAAGCAGCTAGAGGACAGGATAAGGAGCGTGAGACATCTTCAGGACCCTGGGGATTGGAACCGGCAGCATCTAGACACAGGGGAGCAGAGCCCAGAGGCAGAGGCGGCCAGCAGGACAGTAGGTGAGGCGTTCCCGACCGACCGGCCGGCGGGCCGAGGTCGGCTCTGGGCAGGGGTGGCTCTGCCCAGGGGGGCACATTTGACTGGGGCCAGTTCCGGGCTCGCTGGTGACTGGAAGTCTCAACAGAGAAGTGCGGGTGGCGAGGGCGAATGCTGTAGGGAACGCAGAATTGAACTCTTGCAGGGGAGGGACTGTGTGAGAGACTCACTCCGGCAACAGGGAGAGGAGGCTCCGCGCGGGGCTAGAGGCGGAGGAGAAGAGTCCTGCGGGAAGCCGGAGCGGGGGAGCGGGAAGTGCACCGGCCGGGGCAGCGAGAGGGCCGAAAACAGAGCTGCTGGGCCACCGGGGAAACAGCAGCTAGAAGACCCTGCGAGGGGGGAGGCCCAGCCCTGCGCAACCACACAGGCCCCCAGGCTCCGCGGGAAACTCCAAGCAGCGAGCCGGTGAGCCAGGAACTAGTGGCGGGGGTAACTGACCCGCCATTGCCGGAGACAAAGGCCGCACCGCCCACGCCTGGGAGGGGCTCATCACAGAGGCCGTGTAAAGGACTCTGCGGAGAGTTGATTGGCTTGGAGGCGTGGTGCCCGCCCCGGAAGGGCGGGACAGTGTAGGCGGACCCCGGACAGTGTTGACTGACAGGCCTGGCCTCCTCCCGGAAATGCGTGGGTGGGGCCAGTCGTCACAGGGACCAGCGAAGTTGCGGGCTGCCCTGCAGAAGTGCTGGGGGCGCGTCCTGGGCTGGAACCTCCGCCAGGAGTGGGAGGGGGCTCCCTGTGGGCTCCAGAACACCGGTAGCCCTAAAACCCAGCCAGGCTGCTGAAGGCCCAGCCTACCTGGGGGCGGACACTCAGAATCAGCCCTACTGTGACAATCAGAGGCCCTGCCACGCGCCAAGACCGGCTAGAATATAGACTATAGACTGTAAAGTCCTGACCAAGAAAAAGAGGCAGCATCAGGAAAGGGATTGCTGCCAA
>PVIW01015100.1:0-20893 GCA_004026585.1 Noctilio leporinus | reverse complement strand
GAACCAAGTGTATGAATACAAGGAATAGGCCTGCAGTGGTCAGGGGGAAAGGGGTTGGGGGGAGGGGGGAGGCAGAGGCAAAGAAGGGGAGCAGCTTAGACAAGAACCTAGTATAAAGGAACCATGGACATGGACAACAGGTGGGATTGACTTTCGGGGGAAAGGGTGGGTGGGGAGGGGGACAGAGGGGAGTAAAAAAGGGATGGATGTAATACAACAACAATAAAATTTTTAAAAAAAATGGGAAAACCATCAAAAAAAATGCTAGGGTAGCAATCCTTATGTCAAACAAAGTAGATTTCACAACAAAGGCCATTAAAAGAGACAAAGAAAGACATTTCATAATATTTAAAGGGACAATCCATCAGGAAGATATAGCCCCTGTAAATATATATGCACCCAACATAGGAGCACCCAAATGTATCAGGAAAATCTTGGAGGACTTCAGGAAAGATATGAACAGGAAGATGCTTCCAATAGGGGATTTTTACACCCCATTGTCAAAAATGGACAGATCTTCCAAGTAGAGAAACACTAAGGGTATTGTGGCATTGACCAACTCTAGATAAAATGAACTTAATTTATATATACAGAAATTTCCACTCAAAAGAAACAAAATACACATTCTTTGCAGATTCACATGGAACATTCTGAAAGACCACATGGTAGGACAATAAACAAGACTGCACAAATTCAAGAAAATTGAAATTATATCAAGCATGTTCTAAGATCACAATGGCTTGAACCTAGAGATCAACCTCAAGTAAAAAGCTCAAAAACATTCCAATTCATGTAGAAAAAATAGCATGGTATTAAACAGTGAATGGGTTAAAAATGAGATCAAGGAAGGAGTCAAAAATGTTTTGGGAAACAAATGAAAATGAACACTCAAGAGCCCAAAACCCATGGGGCACAGTGAAGGCAGTCCTGAGTGGGAAGTTTATAGCAATACAAGCCTACCTAAAAATGATAGAAGAATCTCAGATAAACAACCTAACACTTCAGCTACAAGAACTAGAAGAACATAAACCAACAAAGCCCAGAGCAAGTGGAAGGAAGGGAATAATCAAGAACAGAGTGTAATTAAATGACATAAAGAGTAAAAGAACAACTGAAAGATTAATAACTCCAGGAGCTGATTCTTTGAAAAGATAAACAATATTGACTAGCCTTGAACCTGACAACTAAAAAAGAGGGAGAGGACTGAAATGAATAAAATCAGAAACAAAAGAGAAATCACATCTGATACAACAAAAATATGACAAGAAATTTGACAACCAGGGTAAAGTGGACACATTTCTAAAACCATATGTTCTTCCAAAACTTAAGAAGAAGCAGAAATTGAAGCATAATCAAAAACCTTATGCATAAAATCCCTAGACTGGATGGCTACACAGGCAAATTTTACCAAACATTGAGGGAAGTACTAACTCCTAACTTTCTTAAACTCTTCCAAAAAGTCTAAGTAGAAGAAAGACTTCCTAACTCTTTCTATGAGGCCAGTATTATCCTACTCCTAAAACCAGGTCAAGGTGTAACAAAAAAGAAAACTACAGGCCAATTTTGCTGATGAACATATATCCTAAAATCCTCAATGAAATATTGGTAAACTGACACAGCAATTCATTAAAAAGATCAAACACCATGATCAAGTAGGATTCATCCCAGGAATGTAAGGATGATATACTCACACATTAATAAACATAATACACCACATAAAATGAAAGTCAAAAATCATATGATCATATCAATAGGTGCAGTATAAGTACTTGACATGTACAGCACTTATTTACAATAAAAAATGCTCTGCAAAGTGGGAATAGAGGGAGCATACATCAACATAATGAAGACCACATACAAGAAACCTATAGCCAACATAATACTGAGAGGGCAAAAATTAAAATCTTTGCCCCTAAGATCAGGAATAAGGCAAAGGTATCCACTCTCTACACTTCTATTCAACATAGTTTTGGAAGTTCTAGACACAGGGATCAAACAAGAAATGGAATCAAAGGAATGAAAATTGGTAAGGAGGAAGTAAAACCATCCTTATTGGCAAATGACAAGATTGTATACATAGAAAACCCCTTAAGTTACACACACACACACACACACAAACAAAAAAACCCTACTCCACCTAGTGAGTAAATTTGCAAAAATAGCTAGATACAAAGTCAATATCCAGAAATTGAAGGCATTTTATACTCTAAATAGGAAACATTACAGATAGAAAGTAGAAAAAATCCATACACTAAAGCAACAGAAAAATTAAGTACCCAGGAATAAACTTAACCAAAGAAGCCTATTTCAGAAAAAGTACAGAACACTGAAGAAAGAAATTAAGAAAGATACACATAAATGAAAGCATATACCATGTCCATGGATGGGAAGAAACAACATCATTAAAATGTCCATATTGCCCCAAGCCATTTATAGGTTCATAATCCCTATTAAAATACTAATGACATATTTCACAGACCCAGAACAAATACTTCAAAATTTTATATGGAACAAAAAATGACCCTGAATAGCCTCAGCAATCTTGAGAAAGAACAAGTAGGAGGAATCCCAATAACAGATATCAAAGTATAGTAGAAGGCCACTGTAATCAGAACAATCTGGTACTTGCAAAAACAATGGACAGATATACCCTAGTTGGTGGCACAGTGGATAAGGCACCAGCCTGTGAATCCAAAGGTCGCTGGCTCAATTCCCCAGCCAGGACACGTAACCAGGTTGTAAGCCAGGTCTCCAGCCAGATCTGTACGTAGCTGGCAACCATACATTGATATCTCTCTCCCTCTCTGCCTCTCTCCCTAACCCTCTCTCAAAAAAAAAAAAAAAAAAAAAAAAAAAATTTAAACTAGAGAGCCAATAAGATGGCAGAGGAGTAAGTGGAGCTACATGAATCTCCTCCCAGGACGCATCTGGCATTACTTTTTGGAAAAAAAGTCAGCTGGAGTTACCAACAGAACACCAGCTGGAAAGAGGTTGTATAACCACAGACAGAACAGAAGAGGACGCTTCATCACAACATGACTGGTAGGAATCTTGGAAACATGAGAGGGCTGGCTGGGCCCCCACCAAAGGCACCAGCCTAAGGGACAGAGCCAGGGACTCCACATGAGAAGGGTGGGTTTTGGTCCCCCAGCTGAGTATCCCAGCCTCCAGCAACACAGCAGCGGAGAGCAGAGCACCATCCAGTGGAGAAGGGCAGAAAGCCATGGAGTTTATGGGCCTGAGAGAGCGATGAATACAGAGAACTACTAGGGTGACTACCATGAAAATACATTGGCACCCACCTACCCTGGGCCCCAGAGGAAGCAGGGCATAGTGGACTGGAGACTCATTGGGAGAGTTTGCAGTGGTGACTTGGAGAGAAGTGGGGAGGCTGTGGTGGAGATATCAGTGCTGAGTCATCGCCCACACCTCCAGCAGACTGCACTACACCAAGTGGCTTCTATAGGAAGGTCTTCATAGCCCCGCTCACTGGAAGCAACCTGCCATGCCCAGAGGTGCCTGAGCCTGGTGCTTGATCACAATTCTTTGATTTACATCTAAACCTTTCTCGGCCTGCCCTGTCTGAGCATAGATACAATAGTTGGGACCTGAAGAAGTATTTCTTGCCCAGCAGTGCATGGGCCTGGTGGCTGATCACAAACTCTCTGACTTATAGCTGGGTCAGGCAGTCAGCCCTGCACAATGGCATACAAGCCTGGTAGCCAATTCTGGATTCATTGCGTTGCAACTGAGTCAGTCCTTCTCACTCAGCAGTGCCTGGGCCTGGTAGCTGATCATGAACTCTTGGACTTACAGCTGGGTCAGCCAGTCAGCCCCCACATAGTGGCAAGTGAGCCTGGTGGCTGATGATGGATTCATTGGGTCACATAGAGTTGGTTTGTCCCACCCACTGGCCTCTGGGCCTGGTGGCTGATGATGAACACATTGGATTAAAACAGAATCTTTCAGTCTAGCCCAGTGGCCCCTTAGCCTAGCAGCTGATCACAGATTAATTGGATGAGAATAGAATCTTATAGTTGAGCCCAGCACCACCTGATCCTGGTGGCTAATCACAGATTCATTGGATTACAGTTGTACCTTGCTGTCTAGACCAGTGGCTCTTGAGCCTGGTGGCCAATCACAGATTCATTAGAATACAATTGGATCTTGCTGCCTAGCCCAGTGGCACCTGAGCCTGATGGATGATTACAGATTTATTGATTTGCATCTGTTCCACCAGGCTGCACCTGAGCTGGTGTCTGATCCATTGGATTACAATTGAACCTCTCTGTCTAGCCCAGCAGGGACTGAGTTTGGTAGCTGATTTATTGATTTACAATTGAATAAGTCTGTCACCCCAAGCAGCATCTGAGCCTGGTTGTGGATCACTATATGCATAGGCTTATACTGTTCACTCCCACTTGAGGCATTCTGATTTCCCCCCTCCCCATTGCTACATAAGAGATAAGTTGGCTTTCTCTCTCGTATCCTCATTATCTTTGCTACTCCTTTGCTTCATTCAAACTATCTATACTTTAGTCAACTTAATCATTTTCCCCTCCTATAATAGTCTTATCATAACTGCACCCCTATTAAGACTGGCTCAGTTGCAGCTAAGGGTGTGATTAAAAGTGGGGGTTACCTTGGAGGGTATGGGTATATAGCTAAGTTCATAGGCAGTTGAAAGGGGGATTAAAGGAGAAAGAAATCTCTGAAGGTGTGGTTATTTTGCCTGGACTGGTGGTTCTGTATTACGAGCAGCTGAAAAACAGTGTATGAGATGGGGTAGAAGGAGTGTCTCTCAATCAGCCAACTGGAGGAAAAGGAGCAATAAATACAACCAATCTAAAATACAAACAGATAGTCCAGACTAATGTCATAAAGGCCACCCCAAGAGAAAAAAGTTGAGGAATCCTAGGAGACTGCAACATTGAATTCCACAAATCTCCTAATACAGAAGGGTGCTCCACGAAGGCAAGGAATCAAAGCAGATTAATTCAGCAAGGAATCAAAGACAAAAACAAGCAACAACAGACACCAAAAATGGGAGCAGGGAGGTGGTGGGGGGTAGAATCATCCAACACCAAAAGGAAAGGAGTAATCCCCAAAAATATCACTAAATGAAACAAACACAAACAAACTATCATATATGGAATTTGAAACAATGATGATAGAGTGGCCCAACGAGTGCAGCCAGCTCATAGAAAATTATACATAACTCCAGAGGAATTACAAAGAACTCCAGGGAAGCTATAAGGAACTTTCTGAGAGCTACACAAGTGTAATAAAGACTTAGAAACTATCAGTAAGAGCCAGGAGGAAATGACGTATACAATTTCTGAATTGAAGAACACAGTAGAGGGAATCAAAAGTAAACTGGAGAAAGCAGAGGATCAGATCAGCGAGCTGGAGGAAAACCTAGAAAAATATTCCAAGATAATGCAACAGAATGACCAAAGGCTGAACAAGAATGAAGAGGCTTAAAGAGAGCTGCAGGACAACATGAAATGCAATAAAATCCATATCATAGGGATACCAGAAGGAGAAGAAAAACAAAGAATAAAAAAACTGTTCAAAAAAGTAATGATAGAAAATTTCCCTAACATGATGAGTGAAAATGTTACTCAAGTTTAGAATGCACAGGGGGTCCCAATGAAGATCAACCCAAACAAACCAACTCCAAGGTACATTATCATTAAAATGACAAATGTAAAAGACAAGGAGAGAATCCTAAAAGCATCAAGAAAGAAATAGTAAATAACATATAAGGGGGCTCCAATAAGGCTATCAAATGATTATTCAACAGAAAAATCAAGCCAGAAGGGAATGGCAAAAAGTATTTCAAGTAATGGGAAACAAAGGTCTGCAATCAAGAATATTCTACCCAGCAAGGATCTCATTCAAAATGTAAGGAGAAATAAGGAGTTTCCCAGACAAAAGAAGAATACAAGAATACACCTCTACCAAACCAGCATTGCAAGAACTGCTAAAGAGTTTGCTTTAAAAAAAAAAAAAATGAAGAAACAGAGAGAGACAGAGAGGAACACAGGTACCAAGTGGGAAAATGGCAATAAATAATTATCAATAAATAATAACCTTAAATGTAAACAGATTAAATTTGCCAATCAAAAGACACAGGGTAGCTGAATGGATAAGAAAACATGACCCACATATATGCTGTCTTCAAGAGACCCACCTCAGAACAAAAGATTGACACACAATGAAAGGGAAGGGATGGAAAAATATATATCAAGCAAATGGACATGAAAAAAAGGCTGGAGTAGCAATACTCATTTCAGACAAAATACATTTTATGATGAAGCCCATAAAAAGAGATAAAGAAGGACCTTTCATAATACTTAAAGGAACAAGCCATCAAGAAGAGATAACTCTAGTAAACATATCTGCACCCAACATAGGAGCTCCAAAATATATAAGGAAAATCTTGGAGGATTTCAAGGATATAGACAGCAACACACTAATAGTAGCAGATTGTAATACACCACTATCAACAATGGACAGATCTTCCAAACAAAAAATAACCAAGGATATTGTGTCATTGAACAACACTATGGGAAATGAACATAAGTCATACATACAGAACCTTTTACCCTAAAGAAGCAAAATACACATTATTTTCAAATGCACATGGAACATTCTTAAAGATAGACCAAATGGTAGGCCACAAGACAAGCCTCCACAAATACAGGAAAATTGAAATCATACCAAGCATCTTCTCAGGTCACAGTGGTTTGAAACCAGAAACCAAACCTCAAGGGAAAAACAAAAAAACATTCAGTCATGGATACTGAATAACATGCTTTTAAGTAAAGAATGGGTTAACAATGAGATCAAAGATGAAATCAAAACGTTTCTGGAAAGAAATGACAAGGAATACACAACAGTCCAAAATCTATGGGACACAACAAAGGCAGCTGTTAGAGGGAAATTCATAGCAATACAGGCCTACCTAAAAAGGTCATAAGAAGTTTATAAAAACAACTTAACCATAAAGTTGCAAGAACTAGAGGAGCAACAACAAACAAAGGCCAGAGTAAGTAGAAGAAAGGAAATCATCAAGATCAGAGCAGAATTAAACAATGTAGAGACTCATACTACAAATTGAAAAATCAACAAGACCAGTAGCTGGTTCTTTGAAAAAATAAACAAAATTGGCAAGCCTTTATCCAGACTCATCAATAAAAAGAGAGAAAGAATAACAGAATCAGAAATGACAGAGGAAAAATCACAACTGATACTTCAGAAATACAAAGGATTGAAATAAATTACTACAGACAACTATATGACAAGAAATGTGACAACCTGGGTGAAATGAACACATTTCTGGAAATGTATAATCTACCAAAACTTAGTCCAGAAGAAGCAGAAATACTGAATAGACCAATAACAGCTGGTGAAATTGAAGCAATCAAAAATCTCCCAAAGCATAAGAGCCCTGTAGCAGATGGCTACGCAGGTGATTTATACCAAACATTTGGAGAAGAACTAACTCATATCCTTCTCAAACTATTCCAAAAAATCCAACAAGAGGGAAGACTCCCAAACTCTTCCTGTGAGGCCAATATTATTCTAATCCCCAAACCAGGTCAAGACACAACTAAGAAAGAAAACTGTAGGCCAATATCTCTGATGAACATAGATGCTAAGATTCTCAACAAAATATTGGCCAACTTGATTCAGCAATACATTAAAAGGATCATACACATGATCAAGTGGGTATTATCCAAGGGATGCAAGGATGGTACAACATTCACAAATCAATAAATGTAATATATCACGTCAACAAAATGAAAGACAAAAACCATATGATCATATCAATAGATGCTGAAATAGATAAAATATATCAACATTTATGATTAAAAACCCCCATCAAAATGGAAATAGTGGGAGCATACCTCAACATTATAAAGGGCATATATGAGAAACCTAAAGCCAACATCATTCTCAGCAGACAAAGTATAAAAGCTTTCCCCCTAAGATCAAGAACAAGACAAGGCTATCCACTTTCTCCATTTCTGTTCAACATCATTTTGGAAGTTCTAGCCATAGCTATCAGAGAAGAAAAAGGAATTAAAAGTATCCAAAATGGAAATGAGGAAGTCAAACTGTCATTATTTGCAGATGATATGATAGTGTACCTACAAAACCTGATAGGCTCCACTAAAAACTTACTCAACCTAATAAGCAAATTTAGCAAAATACCTGGATATCAAGTCAATATCCAGAAATCTGAAGCATTTTTGTATAACAATAATGAAACTTCGGAGATAAGAAGCTAGAAAACAAATCCCATTTACCATAGCAACAAGAAAAATAAAGTACTTAGGAATTAACTTAATCAAAGAGGTAAAAGATTTGTACTCAGAAAACTACAGAACATTGAAGAAAGAAATTAAGGAAGATTCAAATAAATGAAAGCACATACAATGTTCATGCATAGGAAGAATAAACATCACTAAAATGTCCATTTAAAATTCCCAAAGCCATTTATAGATTCAATGCAATCCCAATTAAAATACCAATGACAGACTTCACAGAGATACAAAAAATACTTGAAAAATTTATATGGAGCCAAAGACACCCATGAATAGCCACAGCAATCTTGAGAAAGAAGAACAAGGTAGCAGGCATAACAATACAGGACATCAAACAGTACTACAAGGCTACTGTCATCAAAACTGTCTGGTACTGGCATAAGAATAGACATATAGATCAATAGAACAGAATAGAGAGTCCAGAAATAAACCCAGAACTCTATGATCAATTAATATTTGACAAATGGGGAAGGAACATAAAATGGAGTAAGTGGTGTTGGGGAGAAATGGACAGCAAGATGCAAAAAGATAAAACTAGACAACCAACTTACACCATACACCAGAATAAACTCAAGATGGATAATGGACTTAAACGTAAGCAGTGCCACCATAAAGGTCCTGGAGAAAAATAGAGTCAGTAAAATTTTAGATATCATATGCAAAAATATGTTTCCTGATACTTCACCAAGGGCAAAGGGAATCAAAGAGCAAATAAACAAATGGGACTATTTGAAACTGAAAAGTTTCTGTTTAGCTAAAGAAAACACCAGCAAAATTAAAAAGGAACCAACTGTATGGGAAAACATATTTGCCAATGATACCTCAGATGAGGGTTTGATCTCCAAAATATATAAAATACTAATGCGACTCAATACCAGGGAGACAGACAGCCCAATTCAAAAATAGGCAAAGGACCTGAACAGACAACTCTCTGAGGAAGACATACAAAGCGTCCAGAGGCATATGAAAGAATGCTCAACATCACTAGGCATCCGAGAGATACAAATTAAAACCACAATAAGATACCACCTCACACCTGTCAGAATGGCAATCGTCAACAAATCAACAAACCTCAAGTGTTGGTGAGGATGTGTGGCAAAGGGAACCCTGGTGCGCTGTTGGTGAGAATGTAGGCTGATGTAGCCAGTATGGAAAACAATATGGGGTTTCCTTAAACAACTAAAAATGGAACTGCCTTTTGATCCAGCAATTCCACTACTAGGACTATACCTGAAGAACCCTGAAACACTAATTCATAAGAACCTATGTACACCTATGTTAATAGCAGCGCTATTTACAATAGCCAAGTCCTGGAAACAGCCTAAATACCCATCACTAGATGTTTGGAACAAAAAACTTTGATACATTTACACAGTAGAATACTATACAACAGAGAGAAAGAAGGAACTCCTACCCTTTGCAACAACATGGATGCAATTGGAGAGCATTATGCTTAGTGAAATAAGCCATTCAGTGGAGGACAAATACCTTATGATCTCACCCATTAAAGGACAGTAATAATCAAAACAAACAACATGCAAAATAGAATCAGATACCTAAATACAATGAATAGACCTTCAGTGGGCAGAGGGAGTCAGGTGGGGAGGAGGAGGTGAAGAAGGGGAGTTGTTTAGTCAAGAAACTAGTGTGGAAGAACCATGGACATGGACAATAAGTGGGATTGACTTTGTGGGGGAGTGCAAGGGTGGGGAAGGGGACAGAAGGGAATAAAAAGTGGATGGATATAATTCAACAAAGAAATTAAATTTAAAAAAATTAAACTGTAATTGGAACTGCCTTTTGATCCAGGAATTCTATTGCTAGGATTATACTTGAAGAATCCTGAAACAGTGATTCAAAAGGTCCTTTGGAACCCTATGTTTTTCGCAGCACTATTTACAATAATCAATTGCTGAAAACAGCCTAAGTACCCATCAGTGGATGAATGGATGAAACTGTGGTACATTTACACAATGGAATAGTGCACAGCAGTGCAAAAGAAGGAACTCCTATGTTTTGTGACAGAATGGATGGAACTAGGGAGTATTATGCTTAGTGAAATAAGCCAGGTGGCAAAATACAAATACCATATGATCTCACCTAATATAGGAAACTAACAAAGAAAACAAACAAATGAGCAAAATAGAACCAGAGGTATGGAAACAAGAAACAGACTGACAGTGACCAGAGGGCAGGGGGGTAGCTAGAAGGGGGTAAAAAGGGAAGGGTTGGGTCAAGGAACTAATATAAATGACCCATGGACATCGACAAGAGTGTGGGGATTGACTGTGGGAGAGGGGATGGGGTGAGCAGGGTAGAGAATATCAGTGGGTGAAAATGGGACAACTATAATAGAAAAATAATAAATTAATTTGCAAAAAGGAGTGTTTGTAAAGTATATGATTGTCTAACCACTATACCCTACACCTCAAACTCATATAAAATAATATTGAATATAATCTTTAATTGAAAATTAAAATTTAAATATAAGAAAAATAGTTACCTTCTTTTAAAAAAGACTTTGCTATAGAGTATATTTCTAAGATATATTAACCATGCATAGCTTATTTATCTTGCATAACTTAGTGCTCTTTCAGTCATGTCTTCCTCTCTCCCCTGAACCTCCAGCCCCAGGAAACTTCCATTCTATTTTCTGCTTATGTGAGTTCACTATTTTATATTACACTTATAAATGAGGTCATACAATATTTGTCTGTCTTACTTATTTGAGTTAGCATAATGTCTTCCACTTTCATTGATGTTGTTCCAAATGGGAGGATTTTCTTCTTTTTCAAGGCTAAGTAATATTCCATTATTTGTATATATTTTTTCTTATCTGTTTATCTGGTGATAAGCATTTAGTTGCTTCTGTGTCTGGGCTATTATGAGTAATGCTGCAGTAAATATGGAACTGCAAATATTTCTTTGAGATTCTGATTTCACTTCCTTGGGTATATGTGCCCAGAAGTGGAATTATTGTATCCTATATCAGTTCTTTTGTAAACTTTTTGAGGAATCTCCATACTGTTTTCAGTAGTGGCTGCCCCAATTTATAGTCCCACCAGAAATGCATAAGTGTCCTCTTTTCTTCATATCCTCATCAGTGCTTGCTATTTTTTAATTTTTTATTATAGTAATTCTAATATGTGTGATGTGATATATCTCATTATAGTTTCTATGTGTATTTCCCTGATGATTAATGATGTTGAGCACCTTTTCATATATCTGTGGCCATTTGTACATTATTTTGAAGTAATGTCTATTCAGATACTTGTACTATATTGTACAATACTTCAAGTTTTCCAAAGTCGGCAGATCTTAGTTAAGTGTGCTTGTCACACTTAACTAATAATAATTATTATTTAAAAGGAAGGCAGTAGGACATTTTTGGAGGTGATAGAGATGGTTATGTCATAGATTATGGTGATGAGTATAATAGCATGAGTACAGTCAGAGTACATTCTACTGCAGAAAAAGGTTGAAGGGATCTTAAAAGCTGTTGGCAAGTGGAGGAAAGGCAAGAGAGGAAGACAGTATCACACAGGAGGTTAGAAAGATTTAGTATATGTTTAAGAACTGATGAAAAGATATTGCAAGCCAAGTAGAGACAGATGATAGGTAAAGAGCACTCTAGCATCTGGGACCACTGCAAGGGTGGAGGAATGGAACCAAAAGTAAAAGAATTAATGAACATACATGGACAATAGTGTGGTGATTGCAGCTGAGGATGGGTTGGGTAGAGGTGGAAAAGGTATAGGGAGGATAACTGGTAATGAAAAAGTATAATAAAAATGAACTATTAAAAAAGAACCAATGAAAAGATCACAGCATAATTGGTTTGTGAAGTACCCTGCCTTCATAAACCTCTACTTTCTCCTCTCTGGTCTACTTTAGAGGGATGGACAAGAAGTGGATAGGAAGGAAGACAGGAAAGTTATTACAGATTAGTTCTTCTCTAATCGGAAATCAGTGTCTGTTGCATTTTGCTTTTATTACCTATTTGTCATGGTCTTATTTTA
The DNA here is from genome assembly GCA_004026585.1 of Noctilio leporinus. NCBI lineage: Eukaryota > Metazoa > Chordata > Mammalia > Chiroptera > Noctilionidae > Noctilio > Noctilio leporinus. Next base: position 8,538 of record PVIW01015100.1, on the reverse strand, counting down.
AGATGATGAACCTCCGACCCACAGAGACCCCTTGGTGGCATGGATTAAATGAATACTTCTTAGGCAACTTCTTCTAGGGGATAGAAAGCCAAGCAGTGTCTGATAGACGAAGGCCTAAAGCCCCTGTCTCTAAAAAACTATTCGATAACCAAGGTTGGGGGTGTATGTACACATCATAGATCATTATGAAAGGAGAATGCTTTATAGAATAAAAGTTATGTTTAAACCACAATAGGAGGAACTCAGAGGTCCTGCCCCAGGGTATGGTCTACTGGACAAGATGTTGACATGGACTCCAGGTGGCTCAGAAATAGGGAGGGAAAGGTTGCATGTGGGTTAACGTTTAACATCTGCTGCTGTTACAATAAGCAAGTCACGGAAGTTTGCTAGCTTTAAAGCTTGTATAGAAAATGCAACTGGGGTCCTGCAGCTACACCACAGGGACCTATATCCACCCAGCTTTTCTGATTCCCTGGCCAGGTCTTAGCCTGGCCTGCATGGGGCTCCACACCCTGCTGCCATCCCTGGGGGTCCCCAACATCTCCCCTCTTTTTTTTTTTTTTTTTTTTTTTTGATATTGAGACAGTAGTCAGACCTATAAAGCCAGCAAACTGCTTCTCACAAATGTGATCCTGTGTGAACAATTTATAAATGCACCTCAGGACACATAGCACTATAATAATGAAAAGACACCCTGAAGCCCCCATCACCCAGACTCTTAGGTTAAGACCATCAAACCAGGTTTTAGGGTTTAGCCGTTGAAGATTATCATTTAGGGTCTAAAAACACTCTGCTCAGTCAGTTTTTCAATGTTCTCAAGTTGTTGATGTAGTTCTGGCTACAGTTGATCCACTTCTCCTCTTAGATGGGAGGAAAAGTCTCCCTGCAGGCAGTGGCTTATCTCCTTCCAGGAATGTTGGATGGCATTCCACCTCAGGGGAGTAACACACAGCCTAGAGAAAGCCGGAACACAGATGAGATGTTGGTGAGTCACCAGTGCACCATGTTGTTCTCTCAACCATAAAATAGCCAACTCAAGGGCAGAGAGTCAGTTAAGGATCTCCTGGTCAATCTGTGTCTGTTAAAGCATTTCCTGGGTAGTATTAGTAAGAAGAATATCAACAGCATGAGCAGTCTGAAAAGATTCAGCTAAAGTCACACTAGCTGCAGTGGCAGTATCAACAACAATGGCTGAGACAATATAAGCAAGAAGCACACCAAAAAACCTTTTTGCTCTTACTTTGGAAAGAGCTTGATTTAGGGCTACCAACCCACCAGGATCTTGCCATCAGCAGGTGATGTTAATAGGCAGCCAAACCTCTGTTTGTCTACAGAGAACAAATATGGAAGAAAGGTTGAGTTCTGTTATGTTGGCATGGGTGAGGCAGCTAGCATAGATAGCCCCAATGCCGGTATGCAGCTTATAACTGTTGGATCCTTTATCATATTCTAATTGAGGGGAACCAGGCAAAGCTAGAAACATATAAGGGTAAGAAGTACACATGGTAACACAGGTGCTGTTGATGTTATCAATCTCATAACTGTGGAGGTTACTCCTGGGGTCTTCTATATAGTGAAGCTGGGCCATAGTTCTTTCTATAAAGGGCAGTTCAATTCTCTATGTATTAACACACCATGGGCTGGAATGGTTACCGCTCTGGGCTCATATGGTAGGAGCCCCAGTCCCTCCACCTTTGGGTGGCCATCCCATTTTGCTACAGATAATGGCAGGAAAAGCAGGGTCTGGGTATCTATTTTCCAATTTGCACCCCAGTTTTCCATGATTAATAGGGTGTTATGGATTCTAAATAAAGAGGGAACCTCAGTTCTACATGCCTTCCATGAGATAGGACCAGAGAGTTTAGGTTCTAATTTGCAAAGAGGTACATTAGGGGGGGTCTTCTATATTTCTTTCCATCTCCCTGTGAAACCCAGTGTCCCCACTAGGGAGATACCAGCCTTGTTTGTTTCAGCATGTATGGGATAAACATACCATTTAGAAATAACATGTGGCAAACACATGTTATCAAGCATAGAAAAACAAACAGGAAGATGATTAGAAACATAAGCAGTGCCCTTTGGGACCCAGAGCCAATGGCTTTTTTTCTGCTAAGGGTCCATTGAGGGGAAGCCATATTCCTCCTATCCATTTAGAATCATTATTGGGCAGAGGAAGTTCAGTATTCCACCAGGTATGAAGCTTAAATACTGGTGGATCTAGGATGTGGCCCCAGTATACATGATCTTCTAAAGAGGCCAGCCCTAAACCTCCAAAGCATAATATAATAGCAAGAACCAAAAGGGTTTTATTAACAGAATTGGCTGATATCACAGAGATATATGCCAAGAATTTGTTTTCCGGGGTGTCAGTGACCCTATTGTCAACCGTGACACTTTCAGCTCTGGTGTTAAGGGCTTTCTGGTCCCCTCAGGTTACCTCCAGGTTCTCAGGTAGGGCATTCTGGGTGTTCTGGATCATCTCCTGATTCTCTGGTCTCCAGCAATGAGTCCTGGTCCTTCGTTGTCTCTAGGTCCTGGTCATCTCTGTCAGCTGGTTGGTTACTTTCTCTAGTTCCTTGATTCTGTTGTTCTACATTCTCCACATTTAAGAAGGAAGGCAATATGGTTTCACACACTTGGCTGGGATCCACAAATGACCTGTGCGGGAGAGAACACAAGCATACTCTTTTCTTCATGTCATCAAATCTACTGGTCCTTCCCATTTGCCATCTCCCATGGGGTCCTTGTACAGGACCAATGGCTGGGGGCCATTCTTATCCTTTTTAGCATTGTTTAGCAGGGTCTGCATGGAATTGTCACAATTTGAGAAATTATAAGTATATATGGCCACCATTAACAGATTATTTTGGCAATGACTCCTGGCACCCCCTTTTTTGTTTAATAAGGAGAGTTTTGGAGGCATGGTGAGCTCATTCAACAATTGCTTGACCAGTAAGGTTATATGGTATTCTAATTTTATGTTGAATTTTCCAATTTTGTAAAAATGATTGAACAGATTTGGCAATATACCCAGGACCATTGTCAGTTTTAATTCAATGGCTAGGCCCCAAAAGGCTAAAAACCTCTAGCCAATGAGCCCTAACATGCCATGCTGTTTCTCCAGAAAGGGCATAGATATGAAGGGTGCCAGAATAGGTATCAATAGAAACATGAATATATTTTAATTTCCCAAAAGGAGGGTAATGAGTTACATCTGATTGCCAGATTGAGCGGGATTCCAAGCCAGGAGGGTTAGTGCCTTGAGTTGGCAAAGTCTTGCTAATGGCTTAGCAGTCCAGACATTGTCAATCTGATTGGCCCGAGATTTGGAGATATGAAAATGCTTTCTTAGGTCTTGACTGTTTTGGAGGAAGAAGTTATGAGAGTCAACCGCTTCTTGAAAACTATCAATAATGCTAAGGCATCTGACCTGGCATTGCCTTCAGCCATAGGTCCTGGTAAGCCAGAATGAGAATGGGTATGAGTGACAAATAATAAGCAAGTTCTCCTTTCAGTAAAGGTTTGCAAGATGATAAAGAGTGAAAGTAGTTGGAGATCAATACTAGTTTTCAGAAAGGCCTGATCAATATTCAAAACAGTATAGATGGTGTAACTAGAGAATCATACACAAGATTAAGGGGTTCTGTTGGCCAACTTTGGAGTGCAAGAAAAGACCCAGAAATCTCCACCCTTTGGGTGCAAGAATGTCTCTGGGAAACTACATGTTCCCAAGTATTGTTTTCCTGCCAGGTGATTCCAGCCTTACCAATTTTTCCAGATTTATCAATAAATATAGTACAAGCACCCTCTATTAGAAATTGGCTATATTTGCCTTTTATTCTAATATACTGCACGGGAATATTCTAGGGAGACGAATCTCAATTTTACCAACATAATCAACAAGAGCACATTGAAAATCAAGAGACTGAGAAAATAACTGTTGTAAATACAGTTGAGTGAGGGGTAAATGAATAACCGAAGGGTCGTGGTGAAATAATTGGCCCAAACGTCCATGTCCCTTGATAATAAGGGAACACAAAGAACTTATATAAGTAGTGAGTATTTGCTTAGATTTGTGAGATAAAAACAACCACTCAGCTATGGCTAACGATGGAAGCAGTTGTCCTAGTAAGCCAGTAGGAGTATCTTAGGTTGGAAAGCAAAAAAGACAAATTGGTTTAGTGGAGTCAAGCCTTGATAATTGCTGGGAGCAAATATGCTCACCAACAAATTCAAGCTCCTAAAAGTGGCAGGGGACAATGTCCAAGGGGAATTGAGATTAGAATCTCCTTTAAGAGGAGCAAAGTAATGTCTTAGCTGATGGGTAGTAATCCCTAAACTGGGACAAATCCAGTTAATGCAGCCCAGTAACTTTTGGAGAGAATTAAGAGTTACAGGCTATGGGAATTTCAGCTCCAAAATCTGGGGGCAAATGGAGCGAGAAAACAGAACATAACCTAAATACTTCCAGGCTTCTCACATCATTGAATTTTGTCAGGAGAAATAATCAGGCCTGCCACATTAACATGATGTTGTAGGCAGGTGTGAGCCTTTGCTAAAGTCTCCTTGGTTGGAGAGGCAAGCAATATATCATCCATGTAATGATAAAGTGAAAGATCAGGAAATAGTTGCCAGACTGGCTGTAAAACTTGATGAACATAGTGCTGACAAATAGTAGGGTTATTAAGCATGCCCTGTGGGAGTACCTTCCATTGGTAGCATGGGAAAGGCTGGGAATTATTAAGAACCGGGACAGACAAAGCAAACCTCTCTCCGTCTCACTCAGCAGGGGGAATGGTGAAAAACAGTCTTTTAAATCATTAACACTCAGCAGCCAATCTCTAGGAATACAAGCAGGGTTGAGAACACCCATTTGAAGTGACCCCATAGGCTGTAAAACTTCATTAATCTTTTGCAAATCATGCATCAGCCTCCATTTTCCTGAATTTTTAGGGACTACAAAAACTGGAGTATTCCATGGACTGCTAGAGGGCTAAATTCAATCAGCAGTGAGCTATTATTCTTGAATTAATTTTTTAAGATGGTGAAGCCTCTCTCCTTTAAGCAGCCACTGATTGATCCACACTGGTGTGTCTGACAGCCAGGTAAGGGGTAGAGGAGAGGCGTGAGCAGTGGCAACTAGGGAAAAGGTGGTAATCTTCATACCCCATTGCATTAGTATGCCTCCGCCCCAGATGTTAAGAGGGGATGGGAGGACATGGGGATATATGCAACCCTCCTGCCCTTCTGGCCCGCTGTCCGTGGGGGTCCCCAACAAATTTACATGTCCCCAGGACTGTAGGGTAGATGTAATTTCCCCTTATAATTATTCATAACAGTATCTTAACAATAAGAACAAACAACAACAACAACAACAAACTAATATAGCCCTGGCTGGTGTGACTCAGTGAACTGAGTGCTGTCCTGCAAACCAAAGGGCCCCTGGTTGATTCCCAGCTAGAGCACATGCCTGAGTTGTGGGCAAGACCCCTGGTTGTGGGTATGGGATAGGCAGCTACATATTGATGTTTCTCTCCTTTTTTTTCTCCCTCCCTTCCACTTTCTCTAAAAATAAATAAATAAAATATTTAAATATATATAACTGGAGAGAAGACATAATTTTCTTTATTAAACTCAGAGTATTTTAAGTATCCAACATAAGGAGAAGGTTTTCCAGTTAAATACATTTATCTTGTATCAAACTCTTTAAGTCATAATTCTAACTATAAGCTTTAAGAATAAAGCGTGGATTAGTGAAATTTTATAGGATAATTTGATAATTTAGGTTTTCCCAGGATACATAAGAATTATTGTAAATATCTAAGGGATTAGTTAGAGCTGCTAGTTCCAACCTTTATTACTTAGATAGTGGAAACTGAAAATAAAAGGTGGGTATTTTCTGAAGAGCACATACTTGATTTTTGCCTAGCAGCCTGGGTAGGGTTATTGCTAATACACACCTGAGTATGTTTGCTTTAGTCAGACTGCTTTGAGCAATATCTAGTGTTGCTGCTCTGATCATCTGTGAGGTGTCACATATTTGTCTGGTTTAACAATTAGCCAGGATTGGAGATGCTTACCAGTTGGCAATTTGCAACTCCATGGCAATAATTGAATCCAATATAAGCAGGGTCTATACAGTTTACCTAGAAAAATCAAATCTAGGGTTCAAAGAACTCTAAATTTTGTTGTGTGAGTTCCATTTCTACATAGGAGGCTACTATCTAGGTCAAGGAAAATCGAGGCTCAAAAATTTTGAAAGAAATCAGAGAATAAACTTGGGAATAGATTATTTGGACAGACTAATGCAGGGGAATGAGGTTGGAGCATGACAAATCATACCCCATCTAGATTTCTATTGAGGAATCCATGCACAATCTCTCCTATATGCTGTCCCTGTAAGAAAACATGATCTCTTCAGGCTTGACTTCTGAGGCTTTGAAGGCCCATTACCATTGTGGTTTTCTGGCCTGTTGCACTGTGTGTGTGTGTGTGTGCGTGTGTGTGTTATGTTCTCAAAGCTGTAGTAGTTGTTGTGAGCAGCAGAGCCATCTTTTGCACCTGTCCATTATCAGGATAAAGCTAATCTTTCTACACAGCTCTCCTTTTTAGTGCAATCTTTAAATTGGTTAATGTACATGATAAACCTACTAAGGAGAATTATTTTAGAAATCGTTATACTGCTATCATCAGTAAATGAGTCATGACCTGCTGTTTCTAGGCTTCTTTGAACAGGTGTAGTAGCTAAAGAAGCTCAGGGCAGATGTTAAACTCATTTTTCTAAAGGTGGTAATGTGGGATTCAAATCTGATAATAAAAATCTAAATACCGAATGCTGCTTTAAGAGACTGTCTAGTTCATTTACTCAACATTTTTGTGTTCATAAAGACTTAGAACTCAGTGAACCTAAACAAACAAAAATCCCATTATTCTTAGGGATACTATATTGCTGATAAATGGGAACTCAGCTTGACTTCATTTTCTGTCTTCTTTACTTTTAGGTTAACAATTCATGCTGAGTGTCCCATGCATTTGGAAGATTTTCCCATGGATGTGCATGCCTGTCCACTGAAGTTTGGAAGCTGTACGTATTTTCTCACTTTCTGTTTGCTTGAGCTTTTTCCAGCAGAAACAGAATGTTTTTGTTTTGTTCCTTTTGTATTTTCTAAAGCTGAGGCCTTTAACCCAGGCTGATATGAGAATGGAGAAGGAGATGTGGTGTTGAATAGTACTAACTGATCAAGAGGAGATTTAGCCTTTAATAAACAGCAAACCTTGTTTCACTATTTCATACTAGTTTTTTGCCATTAGATTTAAATATTAGCATCAGTTATTTTAATTGTCCAGAAGACACATATATGAAGGACCCATGGACATTGACAACAGTGAGGTGACTAATTATGCAAGTGGGGAACAGGCTGCATGGAGGGGGGCAAAGGGGAAGAAGTGGGACAACTGTAATAGCATAAAAATAAAATATTAAAAAATAAATTGTGCAGGAGACAGAGCCGATATAGAGTATAGTAGCCACTTCCTAAGGACAATATCACACAAATAGAATGTTACTAGATTTTTGAAATGCCTATTTTACCTGCATCCTCATATAGTTCTAGCCAATTCTCTATAGTAAGTAGTAGACAGGAAGAGACTCTGGAGATTTTCTCATTTTTAGTGTATTCCCTTTGCTGACAGAGAAATGAGTATAAACATAGCCATTTTAAATGAATTAGAAAAATAAAAATAAAAATTTGAATGAGTTTCTTACTCTAAAAATTTCAGAATAAGTTTTATATGAGTCATTAGAGCAATACATCAAAATCTGTGTTGACCATACCTAAATTAAATTTAGCTCTATATCTTGTAGTAGACAACACATTGGAAAAGATCCAAATAATTGTGTGTGTCATGTTTTTTTCAATCATTGTAAAATAGTTACAGATTGTATGCCAGTCTCTACTCTAGGAACTTTGAATACATCCATGAGTAAAAAAAAACAAAGGCCCTCCCCTTGTGGAGCTTATATTACACAGAAGAGAGTGATAGTGAAAGATAAAACAATGGATAAAAAAGTGAAGTATAAAGTATATTGTAAAGTGAGAAGCACCATGGGAAGATATGAAAGTACTACAGAATAAAGGATACAAGTCATGTCTAGGTGGAGGATAGATGTTGCCCTTGAAATTTAAAATAGGGTGAGCAGCATAGGTCTCTTTGAAACAGTGATATTTGAGCAGAAATTTTAAAGAGATAAAACTGTTAAGAACATGGATATCTGAGATGATCTTGATCTGGGTGGAGGAAACAACCAGGAGCAAGACCCTAATCAAAAAAGTGTCAGGTTTGATTTACAATAGCCAAGTACTGGAAACAGCCTAAGTGCCCATCAATGGATGATTGGATCAAAAAACTTTGGTACATATACACAATGGAATTCTATGTAGCAGAAAGAAAGAAGGAACTTGTACCCTTTGCAACAACATGGATGGAACTGGAGAGTATTATGCTTAGTGAAATAAGCCAGTCAGTGAAGGACAAATA
>PVIW01015099.1:0-11486 GCA_004026585.1 Noctilio leporinus | reverse complement strand
ACCTATGTCTTTTGATTGGTGCATTTAATCCATTTACATTTAAGGTTATTATTGATTGATATTTATTTATTGCCATTTTCCCACTTTGTACCTGTGTCCCTCTCTGTCTCTGTCTATTTCTTCATATTTTTAAAGCAGACCCTTTGGCATTTCTTGCAATGCTGATTTGGTAGACATGTATTCTTTTAGTCTTCTTTTGTCTGGGAAACTCCTTATTTCTCCTTCTATCTTGAATGAGATCCTTGCTGGGTAGAGTATTCTTGGTTGCAGGCCTTTGCTTACCATTACTTGAAATACTTTTTGCCTTTCCCTTCTGGCTTGAATTGTTTCTGTTGAAGAATCATTCGATAGCCTTATTGGAGCCCCCTTATATGTTATTTGTTGTTTCTCTCTTGTTGCTTTTAGGATTCTCTCTTTGTCCTTGAAATTTGCCATTTTAATTATAATGTGTCTTGGAGTGTGTCTGTTTGGATTCATCTTCATTGGGACCTTGTGTGCTTCCTGAACTTGAGTAACATTTTCACTCATCATGTTAGGGAAGTTTTCTATTATTACTTTTTTGAACAAGTTGTCCATTCTTGTTTTTCTTGTCCTTCTGTTATCCTTATGATAGGATATTATTGCATTTCATGTTGTCCTTCAGCTCTCTTAAAACTTCTTCATTCTTGTTCAGCCTTTTTTTATTCTGTTGCACTGTATTGGAATATTTTTCTTAGTTGTCCTCCTGCTCACTGATCCAATCCCCTGCTTCCTCTAGCCTGCTGTTGATTTCTTCTACTGTATTCTTCAATTCAGAAATTGTATTCTTCATTTCCTCCTGGCTCTTACTGATAGTTTCTATGTCCTTTTTAATGCAGGTGTAGTTCTCAGTAAGTTCCTTGTAGCTTCCTTGTAGTTGTTTTTAGTTCCCCTGTAGTTGTTTGTAGTTTTCTTTGAGCTCGCTAAACTCATTGAGCTTTTCTATCATCATTACTTTGAATTCCATATCTGCTATTTGCTTGCCTGTTTCATTTAGTGATGTTTCTGGGAATTCCTCCTTTCCTTTTAGTGATGGACTGCTTCTTTTTCTCCTCATTTTTAGGTTTTGTTGTAATCCAATCATACTGTGATCAGCTGCCAGGCTAAGGAACTGCTAGGCTGAAAGAATTGATTTAGTTGTAATCCTATTGGTCTGTGAGCCACCACCAGGCTCAGTTGAAATTTGGGGTAACAGACCAATTCAGTTGTAAATCAGTGAATCAGCTACCAAACTCAGGCCCTGTTGGGCTAGATGGAGAAGTTCAATTGTAATCCGATGGATCAGCCACTAGCTCAGGTGCAGCCTGGTGGGACAGACTCAGATGTAAATCAATGAATCTGTGATCAGCTGCCAGGCTAAGGAACTGCTAGGCTGAAAGAATTGATTTAGTTGTAATTCTATTGGTCTGTGAGACACCACCAGGCTCAGGTGAAATTTGGGGTGACAGACCAATTCAGTTGTAAATCAGTGAATCAGCTACCAAACTCAGGCCCTGTTGGGCTAGATGGAGAAATTCAATTGTAATCCAATGGATCAGCCACCAGCTCAGGTGCAGCCTGGTGGGACAGATTCAGATGTAAATCAATGAATCTGTGATCAGCTGCCAGGCTCAGGCACCACTGGGCTAGGCAGCAAGATCCAATTGTAATCCAATAAATCTGTGTTTGGCCACCAGCCTCAGAAGCTGCTGGGCTAGACAGCAAGGTACAATCTTAATCCAATGAATCTGGATCAGCTGCCAGGCCCAGAGGTCAGTGGGGGGGGACAAACCAACTCAGTTGTGAACAAATGAATCCATGATCTGCCACCTGGCTCAGTTGCCACTGTGTGGGGCTGACTGACCAACCCAGCTGTAAGTCAGAGAGTTTGTCCTCAGCCACCAGGCCCAGGCTCTGCAGAGCGAGAAGGACTGACTCAGTTGCAAAGCAATGAATCCACAATCAGCCACCAGGTTTGCAAGCCACTGTGCCGAGCTGACTGTCTGACCCAGCTGTAAGTCAGAGAGTTTGTGATCTGCAGCCAGACCAGGCACTGCTGGGTGAGAAATACCTCTTCAAGTGCCAACTTTTTTTTTTTTAATTTTATTGTTGTTGTATTACATCCATCCCCTTTTTGCTCCCCTCTGTCCCCCTCCCTCAAGTGCCAACTTTTGTATCTATGCTCAGACAGGGCAGGGCAGGAGAGGTTTATTTAGATGTAAGTCAAAGAATTGTGATCAGTCACCAGGCTTAGGCACTGCTGGGCAGGGCAGATTGCTCCCAGTGGGCGGGCCTATGAGGACCCTCCTACAGAATCCACTTGGCACAGTGCAGTAGCTGGAGGTGTAGGTGATGAGTCAGCACTGGGATCCCATCAGCCACTTCCCAACTTCATTCCTCCAAGCCACTGCCGCAAACTCTCCCCACATGTCTCCAGTCATCTCTGCCCTTCCTCCTCTGGAGCTCAGGGTAGGTGGGTGCCAGTGTATTTTCTCTATGGTCACCCTAGTAGTTCTCTGTCTCCAGAGCTCTCCCAGGCCAGCAAACTCCGTGGTTTTCCATCCTTCCCAGCTGTATGGGACTCTGCTCTCCACCACGTTGTTCTAGCTGGGACACCCAGCTGGGGGACTTGAACCCCGCTTTCTCAGGTGGAGTCCCCGGCCCTGTCCCATCGGCTGCTGCCTCTGGTTGGGGACAAGCCAGCCCTCTCACGTTTCTGCGATTCCTACCAGTCTCGTGATGAAGCATCCTCTTCTGTTCTATCTGTGGTTATAGGACTTCTTTCCAGCTAGTGTTCTGTTGGTAATTCCAGCTGACTTTTTCTCCAAGAAAGTAATTTTAGATGTGACCTGGGAGGAGATTATTGCAGCTCCCCTTACTCCTCCACCATCTTGCTGGAACTGACGCACTTTTGCCCATTTTTCAATTGGACTGTCTGTCTCCCTGGTGTTGAGTCACATTAGTTCTGAGGTATCATTGGCAAATATGTCTTCCCATACACTTGTTTTTCTTTTAATTTTGCTGATGCTTTCTTTAGCTGAACAGAAACTTTTCAGTTTGATATAGTCCCATTTGTTTATCTGTTCCTTTGCCCTTGGAAAAGTATCAGTGAAAATATTTCTGCATAAGATATCTGAAATTTTACTCCCTGTTTTCCTCTAGGACTTTTATGGTAGCATGGCTTATGTTTAAGTCCTTTATCCATCTTGGGTTTATTCTGATGTATGCTGTAAGTTGTTGGTCTAGTTTTATTTATTTATTTTTTGCATGTCCTTGTCCAGTTCTCCCAACACCACTTGTTGATGAGGTTATTTTCACTCAATTTTTGTTTAAAAATCTTATTTTTAGATCTTTAATACATTTTAAAGTTAATTTGTGTGTATCATGTGAGATAAGAATCCAAGTTCATTTTTTTCTCATGTTGATGTTCAATTTTCCCAATACAACTTGATGAAAAAGTGTCTTTTCCTATTAGGTGGTCTTGGCACCCTGGTCAAAGATCATTTTACCATATACATGACGGTTTATTTCTAGGCTTTATATTGAATTTCATTTGTCTACTTCCCTGGCTTTTGGCCAGTACCTCACTGTTTTAATTGCTGTAGATTTGTAATATGTTTTGAAACCTGGAAGTGTGAGGCCTTTAAATTTGTTCTTTGTTTTAAAAACTATTCTGGTTATTTGGGAATTTCTTTAAATCCTATATAGATTTTAAGATGTTTTATTATTTCTGCAAAAATTGAAAAGACTAAATCAAACAACAATTTTTGTAAAAATATTATCTTATAAACCTTTTTTATTTTTATAGTATCACTTGTATTGTCCATTGTCTCATCTAAGATTTTACTTAATTGAATAATATTTGTTTTTTAGTTACTCTAGCTAAGGATTTGTCAATTTCATTGATCTTTTCAAAAAACAAACTTTTTGTTTCTTTTTTTCTTATATTTCTTTTCTCTATTTTGCTTATCTCTGCTACAATCTTTATTATTTTTCTTACTTTCTGGGTTCAGTTTGTTCTTGTTTTTCTAAATTCATAAGGCATAAGGTTAGGTTTTTAGTTTGCAATATTTATTCCTTTTTTATGTACACTTGTACAATTGTAAACTTTCCTCTTGACATTGCTTTCATTACCTCACATTAGTTTTTGTATGTTGTATTGCATTTGTCTCATGGTATTGTCTAACTTCCCTTGTGTCTTCTTCTTGACATATTGGTAGTTTAGAAGGTGCTGTTTTTATTTTCACATATTTGTGGATCTTTCAGCTTTCCTTTTGCTATTAGTTCGAGTTTCATTATTTTTATTGAAAAAATTACTTTCTATGACTTAAAACGTCTTTATTAGACTAGCTTTGTGGCCTAACATATGTTCTGTCCTGGAGAATGTTCCATGAGTTCCATGAGAGAAGAGTAAGTATATCATACTATTGTTTGGTGAAATTTTCCATGTATGTCTATTAGTCCAGTCTATGGTATTGTTCAAGTCTTCTTGCCTCATTCATTTTCTCCCTGTTTGTTATATCCATTATTAAAGTCAGGTATTGAAATCTCCTATTTTATGGTGTTGCTGCCTATGTCTACCTCCAATTCTCTCAGACAATTACTCTATCTTCTTGATGAATTGATTCCTTTATCATTATACAATTGTCTAATACTTACCTGACAAGAGAGATACCATGTTCATAAAGGTGGTTTTCCCAGAGCAAGGCTTATCCTTTGCACTCCAGATGTGCTGAACCCTGCAATTTCCCCAAATGTGGGAAACTCGACTGCATAATTTGTGGTGGTGGGGGACTGCATTTACGCTCTCCCTAAAATAAAAAATGCTTTGTCTGATGTTAGCATAGCTACCCCTGTTCTATTTTGCTTACCATGTGAAACAGAACCCTTACTATTAGCCCCCTACATTGTGCTGTCTCCCTCCTGTTCTTTGGTGCTTCCCTCTTGGATAGTATGAGAGGGTGCCTTGAGTTGCTTTTAGAATTTAGGTATGTTTTTAATACATCTTATTTCTTTTATGTAAATTCAGTGGACTAAGGAACAAGTTCTATAGCCATCCAGTAGTGTGGCTGGGTCCCTCAGAAAGATTTATTAAAAATCAAGGAACCCTGCCTGTACATTTATAAGGCCACTTCTCTGAAACCTTTCCCTGTTCCTCTGTAATCACTCTGACCAATGAGATGGTGCTTCAACAATTCAATTCCTTTTTTAAGGATTTCTGATATTGCTCACCACTGAAATGGAATGGAGATTAAAGGATCCTCAACCCTTTAATCTTCCTTCATCTCATCTTTTTCCAAGTGTGCTCTGTGACCTTAAAATTCAGAGTTGGCTGGGGCTAGTGCCAATGGAGGACTTTGGTCTTTTCTGAAAAACTAGAAGAGGGAAGGTATGAAATAAGGATTCATGCTAGGTCTATAACCACTTCCCTGAAAGTCAAGTCCTCTGAACTAATATAACACTCTGCTTTCAGGCTGAACTTGGTGCTTATGTGAGTGCTTGTGTTCCATTAATGCTCCTGGGCACTACTTTTGAGTGAGACACTTCAAAGTAATCTCTGAGAACACTGCCTATAGGGCAGATACTTAAAAGCCAGGGCAATGTCAGTAAAGCTCACTGCTTTAACTATCATTCTACAATAACATGGGTTCCAACTTTCATCTCTGAACCACAGCCAGCTTCAGTTCTCATTGACTTCCATGTTTTTCAGAACAGCATCTTCCTGTTAATGCAAATATTCAGGTTGGCCATAGATGGCTTTGTTCCTGTGACTCTTTGATAGAAATAAGACTAATAATAGAGTTTTGTGTGAAAATAGAGAGCTGACTGACATCAAATAATCATGAGGCATCCTGATGATTAATGGGCCAATTGTCCTGAAGGTCATCTGGTCTAAGCTTGGCTAGAAATCATTAAAACGTGGGTTGTTATTCAAAGCAACAGCTGCCCTTTCAGAGCTTCCATTTTAGCCCAGAATAAAAGATGACAATCAAATTTTTGACTCACAGATGGCCTGAGTCTTTAACAGAGGCTTGCATCAGCTTTTCTTCATATTTCCCAAGAGAACAGCTGATCCTTGATGAATATAACCTGATTTTCTCCTTTTTAGGATTCTGAACTGTCCAGTCTCCTGGACAGGTGCTCTTTTTCTTTCTCCAAGCCATTCCTATAAAAATTGACCTTTCAATATACACACCAAAGTTAAAAAGTGTAGAATTTATAGAAAGTATAGTGTTTATTGTGTATATAAGTCCCTGGTTTCCTTGCTAGCTTTTCTTATTGTCATTTTGTGTTTTGTTTTTCTTCCTTTGGACAGGGGTAGGGAATGTTTGCCAATGTCTCCCCTTGAAAATAATAGGAGCCCTTAAGAAAACATTGTATCTCTTAAAATAAGTGATTAGTATGCTTGCCACAGGAGACAAACACAAAAATAAGTGATATCAAGAAATAAAAACATCTTTGATAGGTTTCAACATGGTAGCGCCCATTTTAGTGAGTTTTTGGTGTGCAGTGTTTATTTGCTAAATTATTTTTGTTCTGTAGTGAGAGGAAGTTATTATTTATTTTTTAATAGAGGATGACCACTTCAGCATTACTATAGCAAGCATTCAGGACAGATCAGAAAGGTTAAAAGACTTACTGCCTATTCCAGACCAGCTGTTCATGCTGTCCTTGGTTTTAGCCAATGGACCCTCTAACAGGGATTTGGCTTTCCCAGGAGAGCTTCTGTGTCTTGAGTTTTGCCAGCTTCTTGGCTAACTTTTTCAATACCAACCCCTATTACACAGAAATTGGTATTCCGATAGACTCCTCATACCTTACCATGTTGTACGGTCAATCCATAATATTTTCTCATACAAGTCCTGGCATCACACAAAAGACTTGTAGACTTCACAAGTGTTCTCTGGCATCTATACTTTCTGCTGCAATTGTATATAGTTTTTTAAATGTTTGTTTTCTTATTTTATTTAAAAACATCTTTATTTTATCAGCCAAGTTGAACACCTGTGGGTCCTAAAAGCTTAAATATTTTCTAACTAGTGCCTATCCATTCTTTAATCTTCAAATAATAGCACATTCTATTCCCTGGGTCAGGTCAAAGCATTCTCGTTAGGGCAGACTTGGCACTCTTGGGCTTTGCAATTTAGAATATATATAACTGGGATGGCTTAAAGGATTTATACTCCTTTTCATTTTCCCTTTTTGGGAAAGGGGTGGATTTCTTATCTTTACAATAGAAAATGGTAGCATGTGGGTAGCTACAAGTGTACAGCATGCATAAGAGAGATATCCTTGTGAAGGCCTAGACATTTTCTCATGGGTGACTGAATATTCTGAAGTCCTATGTGTTTTAATCTGAGCATTCTGCTCCCTCTTGAACCCTGACTTCAGGCCTAGCCAAGGGACTGTCCCAACAAGGAGTTTGCCTTTCCAGAGGCTCTCTGCATTTTGTTCTTTTTTATTGACTGCAAGCAAGACTTTTTGGCAGACCACTTCCTTGCATCAACACAAAAATTAATATTTTCACTTCATTATCCACTTAAGGCATAGAGTCATATTTTAAGTACCCTGGCACCACACAAAGACATGGTGGCTTTCAGCTGTTATCCCATAGGGGGATACAAATAGTTATATTTTTCAAATTATACACTTTTTAAAACTCCTGTTTCAACATCAGACTTCAGTAATGTGATTGCTCAAGGTGAAAACCTGTTCATCATAAAAATTTCACCCTTATAAATATCTACTTGTTTTGTTATCTTTAAATAACAATGCATTGTCACTCCCTGGGTCCAGCCTTCTTAACTGTTTCTGAACAATTCTCTCCACTGGGTGCACATGTGATTGAATACACAAATCCTAGATAGTGTACAAGAGCCATGGCCATAGCTTGTCAGTTGAGATGCTAAGAAGAGACATCCCTGAAGCCTAGGCTGAAGCAAGAGTGCTTTGGAGGAGGCCAAGATCAATTTAGAAGAAATGTGTAATTCAATAGTATTTTGTACTGGCTTTCCTCATTTTTCCACCAGCCCAGGATCTCAATGGTAGCCCCTAGCTTCCATCAGAAGATAGAAAAACAAATTCCTCAGCATAGGCCAGAGGAACCTGAGAGGGAGACCTGAAGGTTGCTAGGGCAACACTGACTAGTAAGGAAATTCCCACCTCTTTGGTGGGGAAGTGACAAGGTTCCCAGTTGCTAGAAGAATGGGGCATGAGTATAATCAATCTGGATAACTGAGTTGATATAGAGAGTAAGAAAGGAAAATGAGGGTCATGACTTTTTCATGACCCTCTAAGATATTTCATATCTTGAATGAAGAAAATGAGACAGCCAACAGAGATGTCCCATGGACTTATAGGGGGAAGCTCCCCCATTTTCTTCCTTTACCCCCTGATTGAGGGATATGGGCAGGAGGTACATAGAAGTATTCTTGATTTTACTCACACAAATCAGGCCTAATTTATCTGGTAGGGTCTAATGTAAACCTGTGAGGAAGAATGATAACTGAAAACTGTAAATGAAGATGATCCTCAAGGGAGTAGATCTCACTAGGCAACAAGAAGGGGCGGAACAAGTCACACATCATGCTAGGTGATGACATGTGCTCCCTATCTGCTTGGTGTGGGTAACATGATGATGTTAACTGACATCATATTCCAAGGCCTCCTAAATAACTTGAGCCATAAATGCATGCCCTGAAACCATAACACACCCCTGAGTGGTGGGCTTCAGGTATTCTCACCTTTCTAAATTCTGTCTACTATTTTGTAGTCTTTGTGGAATTTTTAAAAGTATATTTTAGATGAATTATTCTTTTTATGTTTTGTGGGGTTTTTATATTTGTTTTTGTTCTTTGTTTTTCCCCTTGGGAGTTGAAGGAATGCATCCTTTAGGTGATATACTTGCTCATTATGAACCCCATTGAACAAGCCAAATTTACTGTGGGCAGCCTTCTCCCTTTTGGGCTTGCTTATTGCTAGCATTCTACTCTGAGCTTTGCCCCTTCTAAACAACAACCTAACTTCCAGAAATTAAAATAGTCAGAGGAAGGAATAACTGACAGTTTGGGGTATGGCAGTCTCCTATTTTTCTTGACTTGAAGTTCTGTTTTATTTTCCTTTCTTGCTTAGAGTAAATAATTTTTATCTTTTAATGGAGGACAATACCTTGTAGTTAGTGAAAGGAAACATGGGTACATATTCAACAAATTTTATAATCAGAACTCACTGATCCCTTAACCTTGGTTCCAGCCAAGGGCATGCTAAGAAGGGAACTTACCTTCCCAAAAGGCCCTTTCCCTTCATCTTGATGATTCACTAAAAAGCAATTTCTTGATTGACCTTTCCTGCATTTCATCCACCACTGCAAAAATCAGCTTCCTTGATGAACCCACAAGGCCTTTTCTCCTGAGCCACTTAAACCAAAAAATGTTCTATTAAATATCCTGGCACAAAAGGAAAATGTGGTTCTCAATTGTTATCCATTAAAAGGATACTTCTTGGTTGTCTTCACTTTTGGAAATTTATGTTTGTTTTCTCCTATCTTAGACAAGAGCTCCTAAGTCTTGGCATCAGCTCAGGTACAAACATGATGGGTCATCACAGCAGCTTAGAGACTCCCTGTCCAATGTCTCAAAGTTTTACTATTAATTAACAATGATTTGCTGTTCTCAGAGTGAGCCCCTAACCAACAGCCTTCCCTCACTCTTCATTCCTCTTTGTCTTGCTACATTTGCTTTCTGTTTAGGTCAACTTCTAGCCTTTTCCCAAACAAAATACACATACACACACACACACACGTGTCCTCAAGAAATGTGCAGGTCTCTCACATGCATGTGTGTATATATGATTGAATGGGCTCTATTTGAGAACTCTTTGTGGAGTGTTTTATCTTGAGTATAAGGATGTATGTAGGTAGGGGAGTTCATTGTTTCTTAATTGCTGCATCTTTAGAAATGTCCTCATTGGTAATACAATTTTTTAAAAGATTTTTATTTATTATTTTTAGAGAGAGGGGAAGGGAGAGAGGCAGAGAGGAAGAGAGACATCAATGTATGGTTGCCTTTCACCTGCCTCCAGCCACGGACCTGGCTGGAGACCTGGCTGGAGAACTGGCTTGCAACCTTATTATGTGCCCTGGCTGGGGAATTGAACCAGTGAACTTTGGATTCACAGGCCGGCATCTTATCCACGGTGCCATCATCCAGGGCTGGTAATGCAATTTTTTATAATCCTAAAACAGCAGCATGTTCTGTCCTTTTCAGTCTGGTAAAGCTGACCTTCCTCTGCCTCAAGACCTTCTTACTCTTTTTCTTTTCAATAACAGACTTATTTCAAACATTTTCCCAAAATGTTAAAAAAATAAAAGTTTTCCTTTAAGACACAAAAAAGTTATTAAGTTTGATTGTCATAACCTCCAACCAACCCCTCCTTTCTTACTTTTTCTTTTAAAAGGAAAGACCAATTTTTTCTAGTTTGTCTCCTTAGAGAACCCCTCAAACAGAAAGATATGTTGGCCTTCTAGATGAGGCAGTGGTGACCCTTCTTTGGGAGGTAAAAATTACTAGAATAGTTTCCTATAACAGTACCCTCACATTTAAAAAAGTTATTTTTTTTTAAAGTAATTTATTGATTTATTTTTAGAGAGAGGAGAAGTGAGGGAGAAAGGGAGGGAAAGAAACATCACATGGTTGCCTCTTACACCCCCAAACTGGGAACCGGACCTACAACCCAGGCATATGCCCTGAAAAGGAATTGCTCAAAATGGTGACCCTTTGGTTCACAGGCTGGCAATCAATCCACTGAGCCACACCAGCCAGGGCAAAATATTCTTCCTTTAATAGTAAAAGGAAAGAATTCCCATCTTATACAAAGATATAACTTTGCAGCTAACTAGCGACAAGAGAAAGTATCAATATTTTCAGGTAGTTTCAAATTTTGCAGCCATAAATGTTTTAATCTTAGAGCACTGCTTCTCCAAACTATGAGTCAAATCTCTGGATCTTTCTAAATGGAAGTTTACTTTTGTAGGAGGCTATTTGCATTTTAGATTCCTGTTCCCAAAACAGTGAGCTTTTTCCCTTACCCCTTTTTTGTCACCCACATTTATTATACTTTCTTGAAGCCACTTGCACTGTAATCTTCTGTTATGTGCCTTAGAACCACACACAAAAGTGATGGGCTTCCTGAGTTATTTATTATCCAGAGAAGAGACATTTTCTCTTGATCCTTTAAATGTGTTTTCTCCTTTTTGAATATCTGGAATTTGTTTTTGTTTTCTTCTTTTATTTAAACAATAGCCCCTAAGCCAGGTGCTGGAAACAGCCTAAGTGCCCATCGGTGGATGATTGGATCAAAAAACTTTGGTACATTTACACAATGGAATTCTATATGGCAGAAAGAAAGAAGGAACTTGTACCCTTTGCAACAACATGGATGGAACTGGAGAATATTATGCTTAGTGAAATAAGCCAGTCAGTGAAGGACAG
>PVIW01015098.1:0-20261 GCA_004026585.1 Noctilio leporinus | reverse complement strand
TGTGTAAATGTACCAAAGTTTTTGGATCCAATCATCCACTGATGGGCACTTAAAGTTTTGTCATTCTTAATAATGACATTTTCAGGCATATTCTCCAAGTACAACTGGTGAAGCTGGGATCTTTGGGTACACTGACATGATTCTTACATGAACATTAAAAATAGCGTGGTGTAAGAACCTAGTATAAAGGAACCATGGATGTGGACAACAGGTGGGATTGACTTTGGGGGGAATGGGTGGGTGGGGAGGGGGACAGAGGGGAGCAAAAAGGGGATGGATGTAATACAACAAAAATAAAATTAAATAAAAAAAAAATAGTGTGGTGAGAGTAGAATAGCTTCACACAGTCACCCAAACCATGGAGGCCCTCGGTGTCAGCAGTGTTTTAAATGTTCTCCTGTGGATCCCACCCTGTGAGAAGCAGGGCCTTTGTCAGGAGCTGCTGGCCAGCGCTGTACCCCACCTTCCCTGAGAACGTGCCCCCCACTCCTCCTCAATGCCCTGTCCCACCTGGCCCTTGGGTGCTGGTTGGTTTACCTAACATCTGATTTCCCCACATCCTGTGCGATCTGGTTTATTGTGTTGATCTTGGGTAAACAATGCCTTCTGTGATTTCATTACCTGCAGGAGCTGACAGGGTGTGTCCTGGGACTGGGACTTCCGCCCCCTTTCCCGCCCTCGGTGACTCTTCTGTTCCGCAGGGGGTGGGGGGCATATAGCGTCCACCTCCCGATGGAATTCCAGCTGCCAGACCAGGTACCGAACAGCAATGCAGTTACTACATTTCTAGAAAAGGGGGGGAAGGAGGGAGGTTGGATGTGATTGCCGTCCAAGTCCCTGGGGAGTGCCTGCGGCTACTCCAGGCTGTGTTCGCTCTTTCAAGCTGATTTTAAGAAGAAATTCACTCGTACTTCAAAACCATACTCTAGTCATGGCTGCGAATACCTGGAGAGTCGCCGTTACCTCAGGCTTGACAAGTGGTGATCATTTTGAAGTCTTTAGGGGCTTTCCCAGCTTTGCGGTGTGACAGTCACCGTGGTGGGCAGCAGCGAGGTACCCATGTGACCCGAGGCAGGGACAGGCAGTGTAAAAATCGGTGGCAATTTGTACACAGAAAGGGTGGACACTTTCCCATCTCAGTTTTCCTGGCATCTGCAGACACGCCCTGGGTCCCCCAGAGGCACCCCGCCCCTCGGTGCCAACCCCTGGGTTCCCACACTTTTCTAGGTGACTCGACCGTCACCCTGTGATGGCCCCTCGCTGCTGTGCCTGCGAGGTGACAGATGGAGAAGTCCTGACCTGGCAGGGCATTGTGGGAGGGGAGACCTAGCGGGACCGCCTGCTTCCGTCTCCCCTGGGTGCAGGTGCGGGGCAAGAGGGAGGCAGATGGAAACGGCTGGTCCCCCGATGGGCACGTGGGGACAGTGGGCACGTGGGGGTCCTATGACAGGCACTGAGTGCCGGCCAGAGCGCTGGGCTGTCACCTGGGGCCATTCTGGCAGCACAGGGCCTCGGGCCCCTTCAAATCAGGCCTGGCAGCAGGCCACCCACTTGCGCCAGGGCCACGTGCACGGGGGGGGCCTGCGCGGGAGTTTCCACACCAGGAGGGCCGGCGGGGCGCCCCGCAGCGGAGGGAGCCCGGACGGGTCCCCACCCGGCCCTCTCCCAGAGGACAGTCGGCAGGTGCGGGCTACTGCCTCCCACGCCCTCGGAGACCACTGCAGAAATAAATCACCTTTCATTTGAGCGGCTCCTCCACCGACCCATTTCCTTCATCCCTCAGCGGGGTGGCCCACTTCTCCGGTGTGTCCGACACCCGGCGGTTTCGTATTCTCTCCGTTTTAAGCAGGGGATGGGGGGCTCTTCCGGCTGTGGAAGTGGCATTTGGTGCCTTGGTCACCCTGGTTGGGCTCAACCCTGGTACGTGTTAACCCAAAGAGTCCCACGTATTTCCCCTCACAGGGTTTCCTGCGTCTCAGTAGACGGATAAGCTATATCGTGTGCCAGCCTCAGGGCGGGAAGTGGGGGTTTCTTCCCGACAGACCAGAATTTCTCAAAGCCAGGGTGGGGCCAGCTGCTGTGGGTCTAAAGCGTATGGAGTTTTCTGTGCCGTCTTTAAAAAAGAGAGTCCACCATGATGAATATGAAATGACGTGTGAACGGTTCAATTGATTGAGAATGGGGAAAAATCACAGCAAGTTATAAATTAAAAAAAAAAAAAAAGCTCACGATCGCAAGGATGACGAAACCCAGGAACACAGCACACTATTTGTTCGTTAACTGCCCGGCACACCTCTGTCACACCGTTTGCTCCTAGGTCTCTTGGCTCTGTATTGTTGGCCACGTGGCGATACTTTCGCAATGTTAGTTCCTCCTGGGCCAGCAGAACGAATTCAGCGTCCCTCCAGCGTGGCTGTGGGGTACGAGCGTTGGGTGAGCGGCAGTTGGGGAAGGGCTCCTTCCACTCCAGACCCCTGGCCGCTGCCGGCACCTCGGTGGCCTCCCCGGCCGGGCTGGAATGACCCCGGCACAGAGCAGAGGCAGGACAGATGCTGCCTGGCAGCCAGGCTCCGAGCCTGAGGGGCAGATTCCGGATCTGGAGAAGGCCGGTGGGGACTGGCCGGTGGGGTGGAGGGCTGCAGCCTCCGGGAGCTTCCCTACCTCCGTGACCGTCACCAGCGCAGAGAGGGAGACCCCAGGCTGGGCTGGGGGGTGGGCAGGCCAGGGAGGGGCACGGCTGGGAATGCCCACCATGACCCTTCCTAGCGAAGACGGGTGGGAGGTTTGTTTCCTTGCCTAAGACCCCATAACGCGGCGCAGGGACGAGCAGTGCAAACGCGTCCTACTCTCTGTCTCATGGTACCTGTTTAAGGACTGGCAGCTATTACGGTTATTAGTGAATTACCATCTGCTTTAATTATTCTCCTGTGAGTTTCATCTGAACTTATTAGTTTCCCAGAGCCTCCTCCTGCCTGGGATAAAAGAAATATAGGTCAGCTGGCTGAAAACGGTCCTCTTGGCGCGCTGGGGAAAGGTTTTCCGGGGAACCTGGTGTTGGGTGTCCCAGCTGGCGTTGGCCCTGTGGGTGTCCTTGTCAGCAGTGCCAGTCACATGGCTGCCACCCATCCACCTGCTGCTGCAGTCACATCGCAGAGAACACGGGTGATGGCGTAGTGCCTGCCACCGTGTGTGTGCTCTCTGGTGACACGTGTAAGCACTCCTTGCTCCGCCAGCCGGTCTCAGGCCCCCACGCCAGGCTGGAAATCCCACCCTGGGCAAAGAGTATTCCTCAGGGGCTGTGCTGGGCACCAGCTTTCATGTTAGAATATTCGTTTTGCAAGTGCTGTCCTGCCATTTGTTGTATGTATGTTTATGCACGAGAAGATGCCATCGTTCCGTGGGTGGTCGTTGGGGAGCAGGTGGGCTAGACAGAAAGTGGGTGGCAAGGGAGGACAGGGTCCTCCGGGCTGCACGCTGAAACGTCACCCTCAGTCGGCCCTGCAGGGGAAGAAAGTAGAGGTTCAGGCAGGAAGTCACTGACCCCACGTCCCAGCGGTTGATTGGTGCTTCGGCTGGATTGTGAATCCAGGCACCTTGCACGGCCGTGGGCGCAAAGACGTCGCTTCTTTGCGCAGCCAAGGGGACGGGGTACAAGGCTTTCTGCCCCCTTTCTCCGAGGGGGGAGGCTGTGTTCAAAGCAGTTAGGAGTGTTCAGCGACAGGGGCCCCAGGGAAAGGTGGAGAACCGTCTAAACCAGCGCGGGGTCCCGACCCTGATGTTCTCCCCTAAAGAACAGAGACGTCTCCATTGGCGCCAGCCAGACGCAGGGCCCAGAATAGTGGCAGGATTCTCGGGTTCGGAGTCTGTGAGGCATTTTCAAGTGACGTCATCTCTCTTGTCCTGGTGACTGCAGACGGGAGGGGACAGGAGGAGAGGGGGAGGGCTGAGAGGGGAAGCATGGAGGATTTCTGTCCCTCCCTTCCCAGGTGACCTCTGCCGGCAGGACCTCAGCCCCTGTCCGTCGCTGCAGGGGCCTGGCGGAGCCACGGTGGTTGCAGAGCCCTGAGCCAGTGCTGGGCATCTTGGGGTCTCCTGACGCTGGTAACCAAAGGCGGCTGCTCCCCTGCCTGGCTCCCTGCCCCTGCCCTGTGAACTGAGACTAGTTTACAGCTGCAAGTGACAGGAACGCAGGTGATGGGAGTTGAGGAACTTGGCCGTCACACCCGCCCCAGGTTAGGGCCCCAGAGAAAAGAGCTATTCCGAGTATTGATGCCCGCGTGGCGGGACGGCGCTGGCGGGTCTCTCTCAGGTGCCAGGGGGACCGTGGCAGCGGACAGGCGGATGGAATGTGGCAGCTGGGTTCTGTCGGGAGGCAGAGGGCGCAGGCCTGCTGGTGGCAGCAGCGGCTGAGGCCGCGAAGGGCAGGAATCAGAGCGCGTTTGCTCCTTCTCAGGGCGCAGCACCTCCCTGTTTCCCTGTTTCTCCCCCTGAAGGCTCTGCCCTTTCCTTGCTTCTTGCTTTCTTGAGCATGAACCGAGTTGTTTTCAGAGCACGAGGCAGGTTCATCTCCCTGCTCAGCACTTTCCAGGGAAAGACTTGTTTGAGGTCAGCGCAGCTTTCCGTCCGGCCCGTGGGGGCCGTGCCCTGTGACCCGGGGGCCTGCAGCCCCGCCAGCCCCCCACCCACAGACGAGGCTCTTTCCTGCCACCGTCAGAATAGCGCTTGTGGAGGCCCGTGGGTGACACGAGATCAACTAGAAAATGTTACGCTTTTGAATTCTATTTTCCGAAGGAAAGGCACACGCTGCTGGCTGTAAAACGCTCACGTCCTGGGGAGGTCGTGGGTGGCAGGGGCCTCTGTGCCACACGTGAGAAAGTTGCTGAGGGTGGACTTGAACACCCTCAGCCCGAGGAGAAGGTTTTTATGAACTATGGGGACGGATGGGGGTGAGCTAGACTTCTTGGGGCGATCATTTTGCAACGTATACACACATCGAATCATTCTGTTATACACCTGAAACGGGTGTCATGCTGTCTGTCAATTTTATCTCTGTGAAAAAAGAATCCGAGGCTACTGATTCCTCAACACACACACACACACACCGATGGCCAATCAACCAACCAACCCGATGACCAAACCGGCAAATAGGACATGTTACAAAGAAGAAATGGAAATGGAAATTTAAGGGCATAAAGAAGAGAAGAGCCGTGACACATGGACATGTAAGGGGGGTGACAGCAGCCATGGCTGAGCTTCACATTCAGCCTGGGTTCCTGGCCCCCGGGACAAAGAGGGAGGCCTTCTGTCACTTTGAGGGCAAACCTGTGTTGGGGGGACAGTGAAGGCCCCCCCACCTTGAGGTTGGCATTATCACACCCGCCTTTTCTAGCGCATACGCTGGATGAGATTTCGCCTCTGCGTTTCCACCCAGATATCTGTAAATAACACAAGGGACCATTTCCTGAACTCCGCGCAGCTTCTAGCGACAGGAAGCGGACGCCGGGACCCTGTGGGCTTCTGACCGGGTCTAAACATAGAACTCATCTGGGGGCGTTGGCGGCGCCCGTTTTGAAAACCAGGAAGCGGTTTCAAAGCCACGCTCGCTAGGTCGTCGGGACAGGCATGACAACCCACCGCCCGAGCCATGTCACGCTTCCGCACCTGGCCAGGTGCCTCCACCTCTCGTCTCTGATCCCTGATGTCAGCCCTGCCTGGGCGGCTCCTTCCCCAGGATGGTCTTCCCAGTGACCCGCAGCCCTTTGGGAGCTGGGGCGTCGGCCTCTGGCCGCCCTGGGGCCTGGTACAGCGGTTTCCTCAGCAGCTGCTCATCTAACAGATGGACACAGCCCAAAGGCCCACGATCTTCGGAAACTAGAAAGAGAGAGATGTTAGGGCAAACTTCAGATGAACCGCCATATGGTCTCGAGTTAGACACTCTTTTTAAGGCCCATGGGATGAGGCCTATGGAATGTACTTGCCAGGGGAATGAGAGGGAGAAATATTACACAGATTCAATATTCTTTGGTTGAGGCCATTCCCGTGCAGAGAACTGACACGCTGGACATGTTTACAAAGAATCCATCCGTGGATCCGTGGTACCCGCTGAGTGTCTACCAGCGGCTGCGGCAGGTCCAGGTTTTGGGGACTCAACAAAGATCAGAAGGCACTGCCCCCCCGCACCCCCTTTTTTAGTGGGAGGGACACATGATCAAGCAGGTAGGGTCATTTCAGACCGAGGAGGGAGGGACAGCTTTCCCTGGAGGGGCCTGGATGGCAGCTTTGGGCACCGTGTGAGGAGAGCAAGTGGCTTCCATAGAGGGAAGGGTCCTGGCCCAGGGAAGCGGGTCCCCACGGGGGACAGAGGGAGGCCTGTGGCCCCACGTTCCAGAGGGAACATGAAGCGTCAGATGAGCAGGAGGAGCCCGGCTCTGCACAGCCGGGGGGCACGCTGGTTTGGGTTTTAAACAGGATGTGCCAGGAAGTCACTGGAAGGTGTTAAGCTAGGGACAGAGGAGACCCCACTGAGGCAAATGCTGGGTGTCCGGTGGAAACCAGTCGGAGTGAGGGGAGGGGTGGCAAGCCTGTGACAGCCACGGAGGGCAGGGTGGCTGGGCCACGGAGCTGGGGCTGTGGAGAACACATCTGTCCTGCATCCTGCTCGCAGAACTTTCTGCTCCTACTTGCGGGGATGGGAGCTGGGTGATGGGGTATGGGGGTGAGGGCAGTCTCCTGAGAGGGGAAGGGGGAGGGGCTGGGTTTGGAGGTGACGAACTGGGAGGAAAGCCGCCATCTGGATGGACACCAGTGGGGCTTTTAGACCACGGTGCATTTGAGGTGCCTACTGGGTGTCCAAGTTGGTTAGGACAGGTGGGAAGCTATGTCGTTCACTACAAGAGCATGTTTCAAGGAGTTTGGAACGCACTGTATTCTACTTGCTACAGAGGCCTTATTTTATTTGACTTTCAGGCAACTAAATGCTGCTTCAACATGGCAGATGCCTGTGATTCATGCACGCAGTGGGCATCTCCTGTCCGCTTGGCTCCATGAGAAGCTGGCAAAAGGCTGAGAGGGACATACAATGAAGGACAGGACCCAGAAAAAGTGGTGTGAATTAGAGGAGATGGGGTGGTGAGCAGGACCTGTGCCATTCAGCTGCAGATAAGCACTGTGAGCTGAGGGAACCGTGGAGGGGGTGGCCAGTGATGCTGGAGGGCTTCCTGGTGGAGGAATCTTCAAGGTGCTTCTGGGAGAGTGAAGAAAGGAAAGAAAGCTCATGAAGCAGAGGTGGGTGGAGCGGCTGGGAGAGCTGTGGCTGTCCAGCTAAGGAATTTGGACTTTGAGAGGTTGGAGCTGGTCCAAATTAAAAATAAGGGTGGGATGAAGAGTGGCCATGTCACATGCTGTCCCCGGTGTTCCCAGTGGCACCAGAGGTTCCAGAACTATCTCCTCCGTCCCAGGGACACGTTGCCCAGACGTAACTCACTCACCACGGTTGCCCTCTTGGTCCCTGGTTATACTGATCCTCCTTTGCAATTCTAGAAACATGAAGCTTCGAGTTTGCTGTTGGTGGTTCATGGCTCATTGTTTTCTGTGGCCAAAGGAGTGGGGTTTCCACCTGCCAGCACTCCTAAATAAGTGTTCCAGTTTACATCTGGTCTGACCCCACCCCGATGGGGAGACTCAAGCGTGTGTCAGCAGCACTGTAGGTCGGTGTTGCGGGCGTGTGCGTGTGCGCGCGCGCGTAACTAGCGGGCTATTCTGGTAGCTGCAGCACACCTACTCTGAAAGAATGCATGTCGACGCCAAGATGAAATAAATGCTGGCGCAGGCGAGTCACACTTAGAGAACAGGACTGTCCTGGTCACGAGAATATTCTTGGCCATGGAGCGAGACACTCCGGCACGCGGTTGGAAGCCATGCTGGGCCTGCAACACATCATCGAAAGTCACGTTCAGCTGTCAATGTTGAGCGTGATTAGGTGCAAGTATTTATTAAAGACGCCAGGCTCTCCTGAAGGACGGCTGGGCTTCTAGGACTTCCCGTCACCGTGTTCGCGTGTGTGGCTCCACCATGCAGGGGACAGGTTGGACTGCGGGTGCTTCGGGGCCCCGCACACCTACACGCTGCAGATGGCGCTCTGTTCTCCGGGCTGACGCTGCATTTGGTGGAACTGATTAAATATGAAAACACCGCCATCTGCCATGGATTCTCACATAAAATGGCTTGGCAGATGCTGACATCTCTGGAGGTGATTGGTTCAGCCCTGACGGAGAAGATGTCACAGGGCAGCAGCTGCCTGCCCTGCAGACGGGGCCGCGGACTGGGCACCCACGCTGCCCGGGCGCTCAGACCCGGGTGGAGGAGGTGAACGGTGCTTTCATGATGGAAGCGTTGGCTGTCTCCTCCGCTCCGTCCGCTGGACTCCCGGCCCGCGTGTAACTGGAAGAAGATTCTGTACATGTGGCTGCCTCCCGCCCTGGGGCCGCTGGGGGGTCTCTTCTCATTTCAGCATTGGGAACTTGCAAATGCTCTGTGCATATGTGACTGCTGGGTATAGAATTATTCTTTCTAAGTGGACTGCAGGGCTTATTGAAAAAACAGATGGTTACGAAGAAGCCATGCCACATGTTACAGACTGACTGGGAAAGAGCCGCATTTGTCCTGGCTGGTGCGGCTCAGTCGGTTGCGGTTTGACTCCTGGTCGGGGCGTGGCCTTAGGTTGCGAGTTCAGTCCCCATTGAGGGTGCGATGAGAGGCAACCAGTCAGTGTTTCTGTCTCACATCCCTATTTCTCTCTCTCTCTGCCCCCACCCCACTCCTTTTCTCTAAAATCAATACGCTCTTGGGTGAGGATTATTACAAAAAAGAAGTAGCGGCGTTCACATCCCTTAAACAGCTATGGTTCTTTGCAGGAGTGTTAACAGTAAATTGCATCTTTGTGTAGGAATAGTTTCCTCCCAATTTTCCCATAACCTAAATCCTTTCCGACAGAAGATGTAGACGTCAAGACATTCATTTGGTGCTGCGTTTATAAAACATTCGTCGATTCGTGGACCGGTTGTCACCTGGAAAAGGATTCTTGTTTTTGTAATAAAGTGAAAGCCAGAGGGGAAGCCAGGTTCTCCCTGTCTTGTTCATCATGATTTTAAATATTTGAATTTTGTGCGAATAGTTGGGCAACGCGATGGAAGTCTACTTGAGTTTGCTGTCCATTCAGCGAGAGGGGGCAGTGACCCACGTCTGTCCCTGCGTCCTCCGGTGCTCATGGGCAACACTGTCATTTTGAATCAGATCGCTGCCCACGTGTTTCCCTTCGATTTCCTGTGGTCCATCCCTTACGCGGATGTGCTCTGGTCTGATAGCCAGAGCTGGAAGGTTCTGTCAGCACCTCAAATGACGCTTATAGGAAAGTGTGGCCAAGAAACGTCACCTTTCAGGCCACAGTCTTCGCATCTCTGCTCTGCTCCCTCACTTCTGCCTCTGAACCACTTTCATATCCTGCCTACATCATCATACCCCCAACTTGCCCCCTGGTTTTCTTATTTATTTCTTACCCCTCCAGACTTGGGGAAACACTAGGATTTACCCTTTCAAAGTACCTTGGACCGGGTGGTTTCCTTGCTGCTTTATCACAGTCACTCCTACCCACTCCCACCCCACTTCTCTCCCTTGCTGGCCACCTACTCCCTGAGATCTGAAGAACATAAATTTCCAATTTCGAGGGCCCTCCACCTGGGTTCTTTGTTACAGCTGCCCAAAGAAACAAGTGCACAGACCACCCCTGCCCTCAGGGTCCCCATGGAGGGGACATACAGATGCAAATATCAGTCAGGAGAGGGTGACAAGGGCTGTGATGAAGCTGGTAGAAAGCCAGGCAGGGTGAGTGGAGGGGAGGCTCCCTGAAAGACTGGGGAGGCTTCTTGGAGGAGGGGGCACGGAGGCTGCAACTCACTGATGAGCACAGGGTTGTCGGGCGGAGGGTTAGAGGACAGAGCTCCCGTCCAAGCGGAGACTGGTGTGAACCGAGGAGGGTGCGGGAGACCTTGGTCAGGATGAGTTTCTCTTAGGTGACGGTGGCGGCCTGTTCAATTCTTCCTTCCTGCATCCCCTGCCCTTGCTGACACGACAATACCTCCTGCCTCTGTCCCCTTCCTTCTGCGCCCTCTTCAGTTGCTGAACCTTCCTTGTCCAGGGAGCAAGTGCACTTGTCCCTGGAACCTGAGTGGTGTTCGAACTCTGGACTTGAGATGGTGGTGACTATCATCTTGTGTCACGGCTCTGAGACTCGTCACGGGTCAGGAGGGCCGGTCTCTCTTGGAGTCTTTTCTGCTTCCGGTCAGGTGGTGACCAGAACTGGAAGTCATCAGAAGGCTGAACAGGGCGGGGGTCCTACATGACGTCTTCGCTGCCATGCCTGGCACCGGCTTGGGGGCTGGGGACAGCCGCCTGGCTCTTCCACCCCTCACCGCTCCCACACACACCCAGCGTGCACCCCAGGGCGCCCCGGCATCTCGCCTCTTGCCTGGCTTCCTCCAGAATAAGCCATTGAGGAGGAAACGCGTTCCCCAGCCCACAGGTCACAAAGCGGTGTCTCTGTCATGTTTTATCGGTGGCACCAGGCCAGCCAGCTCCCAGGTGAGGGGCGCTGCACTGGGACCTCAGTACTGGGGGTGCCGTTCCCTGGGGAGCAGTACCACGGTGTTTCCCACACGCTGATGTCACCTCTGCGCCCAGTCCCACCTTCCTGGGGGCTCGCAGGGTGACTCTTCGAGGTCATTGTCAAGAACTTGAACTAGCCACTGACACCACGAAGTAGATTTTCTTTGCTTAAGAACACCGGACCAGAAGAGTGTCAAATGCAAGAAGCAGGTCCCTCAGTTGAGCCGGGATGACTTGGCTAAGATGTCACCATGCAGGTCTCCCTGGGATGGGACAGCCTGACTAAGCCATGGTGAACGTCACGGAAACTGGCTGGTGGGAGCCACGGCTGGAGGCAGGAAGGGAGGTTTTGCCCACAGCCCACGATGAGGGAACCTGTGAGGGGGCCACCCTGCCTTGTCTCCCGGGTCCCCAGGGGACGGCTTCCCGGAAAACGCTCTCCGAAGCCAGAGCCACGGACATGTAAGTGACGAGGAAAAACTTAACTGGCAGCTCATTCTCTGTGACATAAGTCTCGATCCCAGTGACAACTCTGGTTTAGCCTGTTTGCTAAGTGGCTGTGAGAGACGCGAGTGTCATCAGCGGATGGGACCCCAAGTCCCGGGCTGGAGCCAGCATGGCCGGACCCCGCTCCTCAGGTGGGCGCCACCCTGTCCACAGACCTACTGATGACTGGGCCTAATTGGCACCATTTTCCCTGTGATATTAGTTGTCATTTTTTCCTGCAAGCAGATTCCGCCACCATATGCTGACTTAATTCTAATCGTGTTGCATGAACATCTTGTGTAGCAAGTGGCATGTCCCTGGAGGGTCCATGAAACCGAGTACCCGGTGACCCGTGAATGGTGTCAGTGTGGGAATCTCACGGGGCCTGGTCACGTGGGTCCCCCTTTTCCGATGAACAGCCGCGCAGGCCCAGAATCTTTTGTCCCTTTGTAGGAAGGCCATCCTCTTCGATTGCTCGCCTTACACACCTATTAGGAGAAAAGTGGCTGTGTGACGTGGTTTCAGAAGTCCACGTTTCCTGAGTACGGAGAGCTGGCGGGTGAGGATGGAGAGAAAGAATGCGGGTTGTCAAATTCTCCATAACCAGGAGCTTCTCCGGCCTGGCAAGCAGACAAGATGTTGGTGAGTCTCACGTGTGGCTCTTTCGGGGACCATCCAAGGCAGGCTGGCTTCCAAACATGCACCTTGTTGATGGGAAGGTCGGTTCCATCTTCTTGTGGCCCCTGCCTGGCTTTGCAGGTAGCTGGCAAAGGGGGGACCCGGGAATGACACCCTGCCTATGGATGTGGGGTTCCCGCCTCAGGGCTGACCGGGGCATGATTGCAGTGTGGGACAGAACTGTAGTATCTCTCTTTCTGTGAGGACGTTTGATACCTCTTCGTCCATAGTTTAACCAACGGTCAACCAACCCTTTCATCTCAGTGCCCTTCTGTCGGCCATCCCTCCCTGCAGCACTCTGGGATGTTGGATAGGGGTGCTCAGTTCCTGTCGCCTGTGGTGGGGTGTCTGCCATCTGGAGGGTGGGCAGCACCCACTTCATCATTCATCCAGCCTGTGGTGGTGACTCACGGCTGTGAGTTCAAATCTATTATGAGCAATTTAATATGAGGAAGTTAAAACAATTTATAATAAATATAAAAGAGGTACTTTTATACCTCTGGGATTTTTTGTGGGTTCTTCCTGTCTCAAATGTTCTTTTCTCTTTGTATAACCCCAAACTCCTACTCATTCCTAAAAATATTCCACCGCTAGATTTAAGTCATCTTCTTGATGGCTACATATGTGTGTGTGTGTGTATGTGTGGACTGTATAGATGTATATATGCATGGGTGTCTTCATTTAGCACATAGAAATGATCAACAATGGCAGTTTTTATCTTTTTATCTTTATTTTTCCTTTTTTAAAAGTATATTTTGTTGATGATGCTGTTATAGTTGTCCCACTTTCTTTCCCTTTTGCTCCCCTCCACCCAGGAGCCCCCTTCCTTCCCGCAATCCCACCCCCTTAGTTCATGTCCATGGGTCGTGCATATAAGTTCCGATTTCACCCTTTTCTATATGATTCTTAACTTCCCCCTGCCTATCTTGTACCCACCAACTATGTTTCCTAATCCCTGTACCATTTCCCTATTTCTCCCTCCTCCCCCTCCCAGCTGATAACCCTCCCAATGATCCCCATACCCAGGATTCTGATCCTATTCTGATTGTTTGCTTAGTTTGTTTTCATTTTTTATTTTTTTAAGGTTCCATCATTGATAGTTGTACATTTGTTGTCACTTTAATGTTAATAGCTTTGGTCATTTTTCTTTTTCTTTTTTTAAAAGATTTAAAAAATTATTTTTAGACAGAGGAGAAAAGGAGAGAGGCAGAGAGGGAGAGAGACATCCATGTATGGTTGCCTTTCACCTGCCTCCAGCTACGGACCTGGCTGGAGACCTGGCTTGTAACCTGTGATCTTCTTTTTCTTAAGTAAGTCTCCTTAACATTTCATATAATAATGGCTTGGTGATGATGAACTTCTTTAGCTTTACTTTGTCCGGGAAGCACTTTATCTGCCCTTCCATTTGAATAATAGCTTTGCTGGGTAGAGAAATCTTTGTTGTAGGCCCTTGCTTTTCATCACTTTGAATACTTCTTGCCAGCCTCCTCCTGCCTGCAGAGTTTCTTTTGAGAATCAGCTGATAGTGTTATAGGAACCCCTTTGTAGATAACTCTTCTTTTCTCTTGCTGCTTTTAGGATTCTCTCTTTATCTTTAAACTTTAGCATTTTAATTACGATGTGTCTTGGTGTGGTCTTATTTGGGTTTGGCTTATTTGGGACACTCTGTACCTCCTGGACTTGTATCTCTATTTCCTTCACCAAATTTGGGAAGTTTTCTTTAATTTTTTCTTCCCACAAGTTTTCAATTTCTTGCTTTTCCTTGTCTCCTTCTGGCACCCCTATGATTCAGATATTGGCAGGTTTAAAGTTGTCCCAGAGGTTTCTAAGTCTTTCCTCATTTTTGTCAATTCTTGCTCCCTCCTTCTCTACTGGTTGACTATTTATTTCTTCCTTATGTTTCAAGTCATTGATTTGAACCCTGGTTTCCTTCCCTTCACCATTGGTTTCATGTGGATTTCCTTTGCCAGTTAGCATGGGCTTCAGATCTTCCCTTCTGCGTTTGCTGTGCTCAGGCACGTCTGTCAAGCCTGTGAGCATCTTTGTCACCAGCGTTTTAAACTGTGCATCTGTTAGGTTGGCATCTCCTCATTGCTTAGTCCTCCCCCTGGCCCCTTGATCTGTGTCCTTTTCTGGGCAACACTTCTCTGACTCTTCAACTTGACAGGCTCCTGTGTTGGCCTCTGTGTCTTAGGTAGAGCTGTCGCACCTGTTACACGGTAAGGGGCGGAGCCTTAGGAATTCATCAGTACTGTTTCACCAGGTTGTGGCTCTGTGTGTGGGGGAGGGTCTGAGAGGGAACCAGGCTGCTTGCTCAGCACTCTCCTCTTTTCCAGGCACTTCTCCCACTTTCCATACGGGGCTGGCATCTCTCTAGCTGTTGCCCTGGCCGTGGTTCCCAGAGTGGGTGGGTCTGAGGACATTCCAGGACCGTGGGGGCCTCTAAACAAACAGACTCTGCTGAGAGACCTGCAGTTTCTTCCTCCATCCCAACCCGCCCTGGTTTCACAATCAGAAGTGATGGGGCTTTATTTCCCCCCTGGGGCTGGATCCATAAGCTGCACAGTGTGGTCTGGTGCCAGGAAGCTCTCCCCAGGTGTCCCTCCTTTTTTCCAAGTGTGACATCACTTTCCGCCAGCCGGCCACAGCTGCGGCACTGCCAAACCACGTCCTTTCTGTCCCAGCTCCGCCCCTCCTGCCTGTCTGGATGAGTATTTCTTTCTATCTTTGTTTGTTGGGCTTACATGCAGCTTGATTTTCTGGAATTTCTGGTTGTCTCTAGTTTTGTTTAGATGTATTTCTTTTTAGTTGTGGAGGGAGATGATGTGTCTGTCTATGCCTCCATCCTGACTGGAAGGGTCAGCCATGGTAATTTTATTTATTTATTTATTTATTTTTTAAAAAAGATTTTATTTATTATTTTTAGAAAGAGGGGATGAGAGAGAGGCAGAGAGGGAGAGAGACATGTATGGTTGCTTTTCACCTGCCTCCAGCCACAGACCTGACTGGAGACCTGGCTTGCAACCTGGTTATGTGCCCTGGCTGGGGAATCGAACCTGCGACCTTTGGGTTTGCAGGCCGGCGCCTTAACCACTGTGCTACCAGCCAGGGCGTGCCATGGTAATTTTAAAAGGTTTTCCCTTTCTATTTAGCCTCTGTAGGCCTCAGTCAGTGAACTTCTTACCTTTTGTATTTCCAAACTCTCCCCTAGAAGCTCTTCTAATCTTTTGAATGATTTTTGTTGCCTTTCTTCTAGTTCTCTAATCTTTTTCTGTAGAGCTATTCACCAGAACAGTGTGGGTATTTCAGGGGAAAATTCATTCATTTATCACTTCACAAAGAAGGAATCTGATCTTGTTTTCTCCTGGAGAACTATGTCAATCGTGTAAAGGTTGACGGGTGTTTTTATTGGTTTAGGTTCATGGTTCCTAGGTTGGTGTGCTGTGGATGTTAGAGCACCTGGGACTCAGGAAGTGGCCCCACCAACTCCTGGAAGCCCCCTTTGGTTATTACACAGCTTTCCTGCACGTCAGACATAGTGGTTGAATTGATGGTATGGAAATCAGTAGACACTACAAGCCAGGGTTGTTATGCTTTTTTTTTTTTTTTTTTTAAAGGAGAGCCAATTTCCTGCTGTATCACTAGTTATAATGGATAGTTTTGGTACCCATGGCTCTTATGTACAATTTAACTGGTTTACTGGTTTACAGTTCTTAAAATGTTGGTGTTCTATGGGACTGTGTTAAGTTCTCATTCAGAAAAGGGGTCTGGAGGGATGATGGGGCAAACACACCTAAAAATGGTGGTTTAAAAATCAAGGGGTTTCTCATGGGCTTTAAAAATGGCAATGTGTATTGTGACTATTGAAGAGAGAAAGGCAGATATTGAAGAAGGTGTTTTTCTAATTATTGAACCTCTGTGAATTATCTCCCCCCTGAATACCTACATATGATGGCACTGGCCCATAAAAGCTTAGAGTGTTTTCTTGAAATGAGGAATTTGTAAAGCACATGTGATAGATATATAAAATAACTACTATCCCAATCGTTTACAATGATGGTATTGATCTATATTTATTGACACGGGACCATACTCATTATATACTGTTAAAATAAAGCCTCTCATGAAGGCAGCTGTGAGTATAAATACATTCTGGGTAAAATTTATGTGTGTATATATGTACACAGGCAACCCCCACAATATATGCATAAGAAAAATATGAAAGTTTCTATACTGAACTCAATTTGAGACTTACAACGGTGCCAGACCAATGAGGCCCAACAGAGATGGAGCAGAGGTTTAAAAAAAAAAAAATCACTGCTTTTTAATGTGGAAACAAGGCCCAGGGGGCTCCAGCGGAAGGCTGAAGGTCATATGGCTGGGGGTGGGGACGTGGAGGAAGTTCCATTCTGTGACACTCATTTATCTGTGTCTAATATATCAATTTATTGACGGGTGACTTCAGAATCAACTTTTTTTCAGGAGGGGTAGGTAATATGCTTGGGACGGGGCAGACCAGGTGAAAACAAGGATCTCCAGAGACCAAAACCCGCCTAGAAATCGCCATTGGGGGGTTCTCTTGCCTGTGGGCACCTTCCCCTCAGGCTGCTTGGGATTCGATTGTGGGGATGGAAACGGGCCTGGAAAGCACATGAACTTTGCTTCTGGGGCACAGGAGACGTTGCCTCTTCCTGACCACGAGAAGCTGGGAGGAGGCGTTCAAGTTTTGTTCTCACCTGCAGTCCTCCCGCCACCCTTCGTCACCCCATCTGTGCCGCAGCTGGGCCAAGACAGGCCTCTCGCTATGTCAAATGTCCTGATAAACAGGACCCAGCCTACAGCTGTTCTACTGACGATGCTTTTTGTCAGCAGCAGCCTGTGTTCATCTCCACTAACACAGGCTTTACCACAATAGTTAACTGAGATCTTGCGACCGGAAGGTCTCTTCTCATTGTGCCCCATTCACTGAAAATCATTTTCCTCTCTCCCTTCCTGCCTCCCCCGCCCCCCTACATGTCATTCTGTAGACCAATACTTTGTCTCTGGTGCCAAAGAATTGGAACACACTCCTCTTCTTGTGGATAGGCCATTTGCCAAAAGCAAAGTCATTATTTCAATAAAAAGTAGGCTTTCCAAGTCTTTGCCAGGGCATTAGCTGTAGAAATGGTGCTGTTAGAAACTGTCCCTTGGAAATCACACACGTGCAATGTTTACTGTTTATCAAAGTCATGGTTTACGATGCAAAGCAGTTTTTGGCTCATAGTGTGAACTATGACATCATGTGGCATTTCCTAAAGACACCTGGTAGCTTGAGGCACCGTGTGAAGCTGAACGGAGCGTGGACTCCTGAGAAACACACATAGCGGGTGCCATTAGGATGTCCTGGCCATCAGCAGGAGGGAAAAGGAAAGCATCATCTGCGGAAACTTGGAGTTGACGTTAAAGAAGACACTGCAAGTGTCCCTTATTGCCCCCTGCCCCTGGATCCTCTCCAGCCCAGGCCTCAGTTTCCCCATCTGCACCTGCTCCGTGGGATGGCTGGAGGGTGGGCGCAGTGTCTGAGAGGGAGCCTGGTGGGCAGCAACAATCCCACCTGAGGGCCACTCAGAGTGGGCCCTGCTCCTCAAATGGGGTGCTCAGCAGAACCACCGGTGCCCCCAGAGCTGTAGGGGTGACACTGGGGAACATGTCTGGCCAACTGGGACATAATACATGCTGGTGGCCACTCATGCTTTTTGGAGCCTGAAGACTGCACAACGTGCTTTAAGCACAGCCCTTTGAAGCTCTCAGGGTCACCTGAATCTGACACGACACCTTCCAGCAACACACGGAGAGGTGGGCTGCATCCTGGTGGAAACTGCATGTATTTCAATCATGTTCTACAAAACCTCCCACATGTATGTCCTGAACCTTACGGGCCCATCACTGCTGCCCACATTGTCAGCGGGGTGAACAATGATTCCCATGATGCATTTGACAGCAACATCTGTCACCAGTTCCATGGCCTGCGTGTGGGGTTGAGGTAGCTACCTCTGTGGGTCCCGTTCCTCCTGTCACTTCACGCCTACCTTCCCAAACTCCAGGGCCCTCCCAGGAAATGCTGTTCCGGGTGGAGCAGGAAGCACCCGTGGCCCCAGCCCCAGCCCCCAGTGGCCAGTCCACAGCCACCTGCCAAAGGTGGCGCTGCCCTGCAGCCACCAGAAAGCGTGTGCCCACCACCCACAGGCCCCCTGGGGAGGGATAAAGGCACAGCACTTGTAAGCAGACGTGGTGACAGTTGCAGCCAAGGTGAGACTGACAGTGAAACCCGGAGCTGAGGCCGGTTTCTCTAAGAAGGTGCGGCTGCTCCCCCAAACCACATTGTCACTCAGCAGCTGTTAACAGGTCCCTGCTTGGGCACGTGTTAGTTTCATTTGTAGTAAGATGAAGCCTGGGGCCTTTCTTGTGCAACTGGGACCCACAGGTGGAAAACGGAAGGTGCTAAGGGCTCCTACGTTCTAAAGAAGCTGCTAGAAATTGGGGTCAGACACCTCCACCCCCGGGCCAACACCCCCCACTGCCTCCGCCCCCGCCCCACCCATGCGTCCCCAGGCTAGATGAGAAGAGGAACAGGGATGCAGAGTCCGGTGGTTGGAGGGGGGCCCTTCCTTTGGTGGTGGGTGGTGTCTCCACCCTTTTAATCAAGGGCAGGTCCTCAGGAGGATTGCCAGGGTTGGGGGCAGGGCGCAGAATGAGGGGCCTGGGCCCCTCCTGGTGGAGTCTGGGGGGAGCTCTGAGGAGGGATCAGCACCCATCCTGTAACCAGTGCTTGACCACAGTTTCCCGTTCGGTATCCAGGGATTTCTGAGCGCAGGAGGCAGGTGGGGCCCCAGGGCGACGTGCCTGGACAGGCCAGGGGCCGCCCCCACCCACCCCCACTTGCCCAGGCCACCCTCGGGCATGGAGAAGCAGGTGCCGGGGCCTCGTGGCTCAGCGCGGAGGACCAGGTGTGCCCCCTCCCATGGCCAAGCTCCCCCCGGACCCCTCCGACCCCACACTGACGGCCTGTCATAGCTGCTGGTCTTCACTCACCGGTCAATGGCCTCGCCCTGCCTGTGGCCCTGTGGACGGTCTTGTCGTGTGGCTCCTAGCACGTGCACCTCCTTCCTGCCCTGCCCTGAGCCAACCACGAGCCCTCGCTGCCCCAAGCTGTCCCCAGGCCAGCCACACGGCGTCGTCAGCACACCTG
Organism: Noctilio leporinus; assembly: GCA_004026585.1. Classification (NCBI taxonomy): domain Eukaryota; kingdom Metazoa; phylum Chordata; class Mammalia; order Chiroptera; family Noctilionidae; genus Noctilio; species Noctilio leporinus. The sequence goes on along the minus strand of PVIW01015098.1, from coordinate 1,210 downwards.
CCAGGCTCTCTGGCCTCCCATCCCAGTGGAGTCAGACAGAACCCACGTTTTCAGAAGAGCTGGTGGCATGCACGCCAGGCAGGCTGGGGGCGGGTGGGGGCAGAGGGGGTGTGTGAAGAGGGGGTGCCACCGTCCACCCTGCTCTGTGCACCAGCAAGGTGGCGCATCACATGCCAGCTGCACACCTCTCCCCTGGCGTCCCACGCGGTGCCCGCACAGCTCCTCTGCCCGGGACCCCAGTGCCGGGCTCCACGCAGCCTCCCTCCTCACTCTCTGGGCAGCTCCCACCTCTGCTTCCCTGCGTGTCCTGTGGAGGCGGGAGAAGTGCTGCCTGACAGGACGGAGGTGCTGGTCACGGACGCAAGAGCAGGGAGGGAGCCAGCCGCTGGGTACGCGTAGGAAGAACAGCGCAAGTAGGAACCATGGCAGCGGTGCCCCTGCACCCGGGGTGGAGTGTCCACCAGGCTCAGTGATGCTGAGAAATGCTGGTGACAGTGGTGGCGGTGTCCTTGGGGTGGGAGGGGAGGCAGTGGGTTTAGGTAATTAACAGGCGGAAAATCTACCTGTGCGTTTCGATTTCTAAGTACCAGACACTCCCCTGGAATGACCATCATGCAACACTTGAACTTGGGCTTTGCAGGGTCCACTCAAAGAGATAACACAGATGCTTCCGTGTGGGAGGGGACATTCATCCCGGAGCGCTCAGTCGGGCGGAAACTTCCAGAATCAGGGTGATGGCAAATGCAACCGTGCTTCCCAATGCCATTCTGCAGATGCTCTCTGGCTTCGCAGCCCCTGATCAATAATTCATTTGGCTGGCGACTGCCGATGACATGATTTAATCCTCCCAGCAAAATTAGGTCCCCGTAGGAACGCTCACGCATACCGAAGGAGGGGATTACAGACCCCTTACTGGAGCCAGCCTGCGTCCGCCCAGACCTGCTGTTTGATAGGAAGGAGCTGCGCAATCCAGTCCATGGAGGACCGAAGCAGACCTCGTGCGTCCAGGGCCAGAGAGGGGCCTGGGCAGTGGCTCAAGCCCTGGGCAGTGTTTACGGACACCTGTGTGGGGTCTGGAGCAGAAACACCAAGGGGATGTGTGCCCAGCCAAACTCAGACACCCCGGGAGTGATGGCCAGTTCTCTCTGGACTGTCTGAGCAACGCCCTTGTCACCTTCACCGTTGGGGGGTCTGCCTATTTCCCTGTGGT
>PVIW01015097.1:0-20905 GCA_004026585.1 Noctilio leporinus | reverse complement strand
CAGTTTTGGTAGATTATACCTTTCCAGAAATGTGTCCATTTCATCCAGGTTGTCATATTTTTTGTCATAGAGTTGTTTGTAGTAATTTCTTACAATCTTTTGTATTTCTGAGGTATCAGTTGTGATTTCCCCTGTTTCAGTTCTGATTCTGTTTATTTGGGTCCTCTCTCTCTTTTTCTTGATGAGTCTGGATAAGGGCGGCTTTTCCTCTTAACTAGGAGAATCTCAAGGGTTAATATTCCAGAATTCTGACTTTATCCCCAGTGAGAAAAATCTGTGTAGAATCTATTTCTGTTGTTTTTGTAAGAACGATAAGTGTGAGAAAAGGAGCTCAAGGAGAAGCCACCTCTAAGGGCAGTGGATGACAGATTATGAAGGAAAAAGGGTGTTCTATGTGAAGTAACCTCACAGGAGGCTCTCATCATAAATTCCTAACTGGGCAGGTAATGGGGTAGACATGCCCCAGCCATTTAACTTTTAAAATAATGGTTTATTTTTGCCTTAAGCAACCTAATCCATTGTTTCTGTGCATCCAGGTTAACAAACCTTTGGAAGGGGGCACTCTGTCAGGCCCCTCCTTTAAAAGCATGGTGACCACCCTCAAGGAAACCCATCATCTTAACTCCCCTGTAACCGGATCCTCACTTTGCTTTCTCCCAGCTTCACATAATCTTCCTTCCATTCCCTCCTTAACTCCAAATGCATATATGACACAGCAAACTTATTCTCCAAAGCATGTTTCTAGTCTGTTGCATCCAGGCACCTCCTCTGTTTAACTCCAATGAAGTTTTATAGAAATTCTCTACAGGTTTGGATATTCTAACATCAACAGGCTGAACAAGAATCCCCACACTCCTCTCAGACAGAAAACCATGCAGGTCATTTTCCTGTCTGTCTTCCAGTCTATACCAGGTTGATGTTTAATATAATACTAGATCTCTAGCACATGAAAGTTTACATTTTAGGGTCTATCAGGGAGTTAGTTCATTCTTTTGCTCATTCATTCATTCATTCGTTGTACACCACTCATATGCCACGTAGTAAGCAAGACACAGGATATGTAAAGGTTACAGGTTCCTGTCTTTGACCTCAAATAACCTACAGACTGATGGATGAGAGATCTACAAATAATAAGTGTATCATAGTGCACCTTTATGTGTTGAACTGCAAGAACTGGCTCTCAATCCTGGGCAACTTTGTGGTAAATCCTGCAGTCATTTTTGGTTCCATAATTGGAGTGAGGGGTGCAGCTAGCATCCAGTGGGTAGAGGCCAGGGATACCGCTAAATAGCCTGCCATGCATAGACCAGTACCCCACAACAAAAAAGTTATCCAAAATGTGAAGAGTGCCAAGGTTGGAAAACCCTGGTCTAGGGAGACAAAGCTGGTGTGATCCACTTTATCTCCTCGGCTGAGGGATTTGAGTTACATGCAGGCTACTTGCGTTCTTGGTCCTCACTGATTGGCTTTTACCCCTTGGCAAGTTACTTCGGTCTCTAGGCTTAAGTTTTCTCATCTATAAAATAAAATTGGGAGTCTCTGACCTCCAGATACTTTCCTGCTTACAAATCTATAGTTTATTAGGGAAACCAATATTTGTGCTTTTATTGAACCCTGCTTCTGATAGACAAATGCCTTGTCCAAAGACTAACTACTCCATTCCAGAGAAGCTCTTTGCAAATATTTCGAGTATCAATTAGGGAAAACAAGTGTGACCTTTGCCCAAGGACCTCTAGTTAGGTCACCTCTGTCTTCACAACCTAAGTTCTCTCATCAGCAAACAAGAGCCACTTAACTTGTCCGCCTCCCAGTATCAGAAGGAAAGATCCAGTAAACAAAGAAAGAAATGATGCAGATGCTACTCCAGTGACTAGGTCCAAACGAGATACCCAGCTTTTCTCCCTATGGGGGCTCTGAGACAGTGAAGGGGCAGGAGAGACCCTACCCAGCTTCAGCTCTGCGGCCTACAGTGGTGGACTGGGCTGGAAAGGAGTCAGTATCTCTTTCTACGTCTTTGGAATTGCCTCAAGGAGGTCCTCTGCCATTTGTCGCCCTGAGCAGAAGTTAGACTTGGAACCACTACCGTACTGAAGCCTGTCCCAAAAGTATCAAGCCAGTGTCAACATAATTAAAAGTTTGCATGGGTGATACTTTTGGGACAGACCTTGTATATTTTAATCACTGGGTTGAGTGCCCTCAAATATTTTCTTTCCCTCTCTCTCCCTGACCCCCTCTCCCTCCCTGTCTCTCTCCCTGTGTCTCTCTGGCTTCAAACTTATTCACCAAACAGGAAGAGCCTTTCAGGGTCAGTGCCCTGGAGGACAAGAGCAGCTTCGGAGCCAGCAGGAGAAGCAAGGCCCATGGAGGAGGGAGGGAAGCGCCTGTCTGGGCCTAAACATTAGGTCTTTTCAGTGCTCCGGTGGTGCTGGCTGCAGCCAGAAAGGCAGGAAAAAGGAGTCGGGCAGGGCTGGCACTGGCAGCTATTACGTTTATTTCTGTGTCACTGGGCATGCTGCACTGGCAGAGCAGCATCAAGGCGGTGATTGGAGTCTTCGCGTCCTCCCCGCTGCTAGACCAGGGCTGTCTGACGGGGCAGATTCTGTGTGCAGTGAACAATGAGGCCTCCTTTTTATTAATAGAAGAAACACTGAAATTCAGAGACGCTGAGTAACATGCCCATGCCCAAGTTATTTAAACTGCTAGACAAAAGGGACTTCTATTAGTGTTGCTTGCTATTTAATTTGCTTCATTGAGCTTATCAACAATAATGTTCCTAAGTCAATTAACCACATACTTCCTATTCTGTGCATTCATTGCTGATTCTGGGTTTTGGTTTTATTTTATTTTTATCCTGGTATAATTCACATTCAGTAAAATGTGCAAACCTTAAGTGTATAGCTCAGTCACACACACACACACACACACACACACACACACATGCACACCCATGCAGCATGTACCCGGGTCAAAAGATAAAACATTTCCATCCTTCTAGAAAGTTCCTTCATGCTCTGTTCCAATCAATAGCCACCTCCCCTAGAATTAACCACTTATTTTTTACTTCTACCATCATACTCTAGTTTTGCCTATTCTTCAACTTCATATAATTTCATATTACTTTGCTCAATATTTTTTTAGACTCATCCATGATGTATCAGTAATTAGTTCTTTTTTATTGTTGGATAGTATGCCAAAGTACAAACAAAGCATACTGTTGTTTATCCTTTCTTTATTGATGGATATTTACATTGTTTTCAGTTTGGGACTGTTAGGTTTATTTGACGTTTTTGTTAGTCTCATGTGCCTATTTTAATTTTTATTCTGTTAAATAAAACAAGCCCTGGCTGGTGGCACAGTGGATAGGTGCCGGCCTGCAAACCCAAAAGTCACTGGTTCGATTCCCAGCCAGGACACATAACCAGGTTGCAAGCCAGGTCTCCAGCCAGGTCTGTAGCTGGAGGCAAGTGAAAAGTAACCATACATTGGAGTTTCTGTCTGTCTCTGCCTCTCTCCCTTCCTCTCTCTCTGGAAATAATAAAATAAATTTTAAAATATTTTTTAAAAAAGAAAGGAAACAAAAGGGCCATGATGGAGTCACTTTTGCTAAATCACCTCAAAAAACCAAAAACTTAATAACTAATCTAATTGCAGTTTTACCCTCTCCAAGGGATGGAATTTTAAGCCAGTAAGTCTGGGATTTCCTCGGGGAGGTATGTGCCTGTAAGACCCCTCCCTTCCCCTAAGAGGGGCCCTGCCACTCTTCCCTCTTCTTAGTCCCTCTCTGCCTATAAAAACCTTTCATTTTGTACAGCCCCTCAGAGTAGACTTCTAAGTGCTAAGTGGGACACTGCTCAATTCATGGATCACTTTCAAACACCAGTTAGCTCTGGTTGGTGTGGCTCAGTGGATTGAGTACCAGTTCGATTCCCAGTCAAGGCACATGCCTAGTTGCTGGCCAGGTACCCAGTTGTAGGCATGTGAGAGGCATCCACACATTGATGTTTCTCTCCTTCTCTTTCTCCCTCCTTTCCTCCTCTCTAAAAATAAATAAAATATTTAAAAAATAAAAACAGATCTTCAAATGTACTCAATGGAATTGTGTTCTTTAACAATTCAAACAAACATTAAAGAAAGCCACCCTCCAAAGGCCACAGTGTGATGCAATAGAATGAGGTACTAGATGCTCTCAAAGGTACTTTCAGCCACAAGATCCTCTAATTCAACCTCTTCCCTCGCTGAGAGCCTCTGTCAAGCACCTACTTGCACATGGAGTAATGACAATGTTTTCTCTGAACTACAGAGTCCTATAAACAGAGACATGTCTCCTGCACCTAAGAGTTCACCAGCAAAGACTACAAATCTTATTCAAGGACAAGGAAGTCGCACATTCCTCTTTAGCCGGTGACATCTATTTTTAAAGAAATGATGCTCTTCTGTTCTACTGACTGGAAAGAGGCTAGCAGAAATGGGAGGTCAATAAATCTACTTCAACAAATTCTTCTGTCCCCCACAGAAAGCAGATGCGGTTTCTCCCCAGAGCTATGTGGGAAAGAATAAGGCCCACAGTGCAACTATCAACCAGGATATAGCTGTGAGTCCAACAGCAAAGCACAAAGTCCATCCTAAATTCAGGCACAGAACATGTCTTTTGTACGCTTCCTGGGCATGCAAAGAAAAGATTGGGAATACTCATTTAAAAAAAAAAAAAAAAAAAAAATCTTGCCTTAAGGTTTCTACAATAAAAATATTAAACCACAAAGATTTGAACTCCCACTGGTCTGAATCATTACTATTATGCTACCTAACATCCAACATGGATAAGAACCAATGAAGTCCTGCATTCTCACAGAGGACCCTGGGACAGAATATAACTTGAACAGGGGGTCAGGGGACACATGCACAAATTTCATCCCTTTCTATCTCAGTCTTCTCCCCTCCTAGCTCAACCCTTGATTTCTCCTTTCCTCCATACCTGTCCTGTGCTTTTCTTGGTCCTAATGAGTTCTCTACTGATCGCCACTCTCCAGGGTCACAAGAAAAGGGAAGAGGAAGACCAGATGTACATGTGGCAACTAAATAGACTTTACTCAAGCCATTGAAATTCCTATACGCCCCTTAAGGTATTGTTGGCCCCTCATATTACCCTCGTATCCCAGGCATACCTCCTCTGCACCAGCTAACAGAACGCACCCTTTTTTCCAGCTCCTTCACCTACTCTGCTTTTCCACTCCAGGGAGTGAAACTATTCCCTGGGATGCTAGTGGGATGCTCGGAGCTCACCTCTCTCATCCCCACAACAGGCAGGGGTGGTGCCTGTTCATTGACTCCCTCTGGTTCCTTTCTCTAAGCAGGTCTCACCCTTTTCTTAAAATTCAGCTGCCAATCGCCCGACAGCCGCACCCCAGCCTTGGCCAGCACGGGCTCTGCCGGCGCCGTCCAAACACCAGTGTATTTTTCTAACCTCTCCCCACCCTCCACCCACCTCTTATTCTTTCAAGAACAAATTCTTTCCCCCCACATTTCTAAATTAGGAGGAAAATAATTAAAAAAAAAAAAAAGTCCTTCCATTTTGAAAGCTATCAAAAACAAACTAGTTGTCGATTAGTTACCAGAACCTAATTCAGAAAGGAATCTAGTCCTGGACTGGGTTTGGATTTTAAGGACAAACCTAAAAAAAACTTCTGAATTTTTTTTTTTTAATTCACCAGGAGTAGCCAGGAGGTAGATTTTTGCTAAGCTGTGGTTATTGGCATTAGGATCGCAAAGGCAGGAAATTCTCCACATGACTAGCCTCTGTTACTGCAGCCAGCGGGGAGCAGGAACCAGGAACCTCTGGCTCCTCCCTGGCTGTTTCTCCTGGGTTCCCAGCCCAGCCATACACTGGCTTGAGACCACGCAGACTTGTCACTTACTGTAAGTTATAGCTTCACCCTGTAGGTTCACATCTGGTCATCAAACCCCTTCTAGACAAAAATTCAGGGGACAGAATGGGATTTTTAAAAAGATTTTATTTATTATTTTCAGAGAGAGGCAGAGAGGGAGAGAAACATCAATGTATGGTTGCCTTTCACCTGCCTCCAGCTACAAACCTGGCTGGAGACCTGGCTTGCAACCTGGTTATATGCCCTGGCTGGGAATCGAACCAGAGACTTTTGGGTTCACAGGCTGCCGCCTATCCACTGTGCCACCAGCCAGGGCTAGAATGGGATTTTAATGGGCAGAGACACCAACCACTTTTTCCATAAAGTCTCAGCGGTATCTTCTCCTTCTGTGGAGTCTAGCCAAAGAGTAACAAAGATGCCACCCTGGAGAATTTTCCATTGGGAGACATTCCTTCTGGAATCACCTACCACCACCTCCACCTCTCTGATGCCTACTCTCACCTCCCCCCACCACACACACACACACACACACACACACACACACACGCACACAGTGTGTATCAGTTAGGGTCAGCCTAACTGCTATAACAAACATCCCCAACATTTCAGTGGATTGACATACTGAAGGGTTTGTCTCTAACATTCAATTTCTATTGCACTTATCAAATATTGCCTTGATTATGAGTTTTTTCCTAATTATATGTCTTGCCTTCTACATCATAATTCTTTCAATAACTGCAACTTATACCTTTTTCAGTGACTGGGGTGTCTCCCTTTACAGTTTCTAGTACAATAGCAGGCTCCAACCAAGTCCTGGAGTTGAGAATAGCTGAAAATTTGGTCCATATTTCCAAGGCCGCAACTCCTTTGCCTTTATATGCCCAGAGATACCTGAGTCTTTATTAGTATATAGGCAGGGAATAGTGGGGAAATGCAAAGAAAATGAGATATTTGGGGAGGGCCCAAATCTTAGTTAGTCCTCTCTAGCTGGCCACCTAGAAGTGGCAGGATGGTAAGCGAGTGAATTTTCACTTTCCTGGATGTGTAGTCAAGATAGGCAAAGTGCCTCCTGGAAGCCACAGCCATGCTCCCTCAAGATGATGCCCAGTCAAGAAAACTACACCAGACAGAGGGGAGCAAAAAGGGGATGGATATTATACAACAACAATAAAATTTTAAAAAAGAAAAAGAAGACTATACCAAAAATCTGAGCTCCTCCCCAGAGGATTTCTTCAGCTCCTTCCGAGGGTGAGCCAACCCCAGAAGAACTGAATCAATATGGGCTCCAGCAAGTACTTCATGAACCCAGAGCCATTACCTCCTTCTCTTCTGCCTCAGTCAGGTGGATCCATCAGATTATCTATCTGTCTATCAGTCAATCAATCAATCTATCTGTCTATCATATACCAACCTCAAACTTCCTGGTATCTTCATTTGGGGGATCCAATTACCCACCCTGCAACTGACCACGATTAGAGCCAGCCTGTTGATCACCCCAACAGATCTCCCTAATGGTGAAGCTCAGGAGGAAGGTGGACATACACTATATGTGGTAGATTACATTAATATTCACAAAATGCTCCATTTTTCCACTCCAAGGGAGAATTATACAACCCTGCCCTGCTGGCCTCAGGGATTGCCCCAGTGCCTCGTTTTAGCTATTTAAAGGTGAGAGGTTTATACGACTTTCTTCCCCTGCTATGATGACCAAGCAGGGCTTCCTATAGAAGCTGCTCCACTAGCCAGGGTCCCAGAATGAAGACAATTGGAGTCAAGCCTTGGTCAACTCATGATGACTATGTTACATAGGCGACAAACCTTTGTTATTGCTGTTGTTGTAAGCCACTGAAACACTGGGGTTATTTGTTAAAGCAACATAACCTTGCAAATCCTGACTAATAAAGTAAATACCCAGCCCTTTCCTCTGAGAACACCCTGGGACTCTTTGTGTAAATCAGACAGTTCCTCCCCAGAGCTTTTTATACCAAAAGAGGATTCCCGAAGAAATCATTTTGCATCTTTTCTTCAGGTGTCCTGCCTGCCTTACATTTACTTCGTAGATGAGGAGTCGCCACATCTGCCCTGAGGTGCCGTCCAGTTCTAGTTCCGCAGAAGCTGATTTGCATTCCTTTTGCTAAAGAAAGGAAGCATAGCAACCCCTCTGAGGGAGGTGCCACCCCTTAATATTTTCACTACAGAGCCTGGAGTGTAGAGGACTCCTGTGAACATTGGTTGCCTGAAGACAACAGAGATCATTCTGAGACAAAGGAGTAGCATCATCAGTAAAGGTGAAAAGCCTGAGGGCTAAAGGGAAAAACTAAAATGTATTCCATCCAAGTCCTACATGTGCTATGTCCCTGTTTCAGCAACCTACTAAAAACTTAAATTAAATCTTAAAACCTAGAATCAAAGGGTATGATGGGTTATTTTTAATCTGAGAAATACTGAATAAATAAATAAGCAAAGAAATAAATAGGTCCATCCCAGGATACGCAAGTTGAAAAAAAATAAAGTCTCTTTTTCTGTAGGCCTCCACTGGACAAGAGACCTGCCTTTGGAGTGGACAGTTCACGGCCACTGAGTCTATAGAAAGCCAAACAGCTGAGCTGATTGTACTGCAAATGTTTTAGTGACACATAAATCAGCTTCAGAGGCTTTGCCATGGCAGCCTGATTGGGACAGTATTTCCACTAGAAGAGAGGTCCGGCCTATTTTGTTCACTGGGTCCATCAATTGGTGGGCTTAACCTTAACTCCCCTGAATTACTGTCCTGGCTAACAGAGTTGGCAATGACTGGATGTTGAGACCCCATAACAATCCATCGACAAAGGAGCTGAATTACCCGAATGTCCCTTTCTCCCTGGGCACAGTGGACCTCCACGTTGCAGGAGGACATCCTGGCCTGGCACAAGTGTATATGAACTACTGAGTCATTTAGGTTGGCAACCCTTGAGGGCCGGTGACTTTCTGCTTTGGAGGCTGGCACATCATAATTACAGCTGTGTTTCTGTTGTCAGACCAAATGAGCTCACTTACAGCCCTAAAATAGAATCCATCCTAAAGGTGCTGGCTGCACAAAGGGCAAGGCTTCACAGTGCTCAGAACCTGGGTGCTGAGCCAGGAGGCAGGGCTCAAAGGCCTACTTGTTAAAAAAAAAAAAAAAAAAAAATCATAATCCTGTCTCTTCTCTTCTCGGGCTGGAATAGAACAGCACCATCAAATTGTCTGTTTCCAAACTAGCAACAAGAGTTAACTTGGAGTTCTGTCTCCACCATACTCCCATTCATTCCTTCATTCACTCACTCAATATTGTATTTATTTACCAAATGGGATCGACTCTGCTTACCCTCCAGATCTCTCCCTCTTGGCCACTCGGCTCCGTACCTGGCTCTGTTCCAAAGGCAGGTCCCTTGTCCCCTACTGTAGAACCCATCGCCAAGTTCTCTCACCCTGTAGCTGAAGGTTTGGGCAAATGGGAGCCAGGAGTTGGAAATTAGAAAAAAGGAGAAGAGAGGCATTTATTCCCCATTTCCTTCCTGCTGGGCCATAGTTGCATTCTTCAACCTGGATGACAGCTCCCAGTAGGTGGCCCCTCTGCCACAGACCACTGCAAAGAGGTCACTCCCTTCTCTTGTCCCTTTAGGCCCAGGCGTAGTATATTAGCTTCCTAGGCTGCTATCACAATGTGCCATGTATTGGGTGGCTCGAAACAACAGAATTCTATTGTCTCACAGTTCTGGAGGCCAGAGTGTAAAAATGAAGGTGTTGGTATTACCACAATCCCTCTGAAGGGATCCTTCCTCACCTTTTCTAGCTCCCAGTAGTTGCCAGTAATCTTTGGTGTCCTTGGTTTATAAGCAATGCATCTCTCCAATCTCCATCTCCAGCATCACGGGGCTGTCTTCTCCATTTATGTCTCCTCTTCTAATAAGGATACCTGTCATACTGGTTGGGGGCCCACCCTAATGGCCTCCTCTCAACTTGATTTACATCTTCAAAGGCCCTATTTCCAAATTAAATCACATTCACAGGAACTGGGGGTTAGGGGTTCAAAATACCTTCTTGGAGAACAAATTTTAATCTATAACAAATAGTAGCAGCCTCCCACCACGGTTAGTTGCTGGGTTGGATCCTGAACCCTTTGACTCCTTGATAATCAATTCCTTCATTATATTCCTTCCAATCCTTTTTAGGCTGGGTTATGTTTTTCCTGCCAGGACCTTGACCAAGAGCTCTACTGCCTGACTGCCTTGCTGGTAGAGCCCATACTAAGTACCAGAAGGTACTAGGGATACAATAGTGAGCAAAAACTAGCATGATCGCTGCCTTCATGGGCTTACAGTCTATAGTTTAATAGGCTTAATCAAAACATCACTAAGTTAAATTGCAACAGGAATGAAATATGAAGAAAAAATTCACAGTGCTATGCACATGCTTAATTGTGGGAATCATTCTAATCAAGGAAGCCAGGAAGAGGAATACCTGAGCCAAAATGTGAAGATTGGAGTCAACCAGATAAAGGAGATCTGAAGACCCCTTTTGGGCTAAGGGAGAAGACCCAGCAAAGTTTTATCACAGTGTCCATACTTCCTTCCAATGGGGGATCTATTGTCATTCATAACCCAATCCATCCATGAGTAACACTTCTCTCCAACAGTAATTTACATTGCCTCCCATCCTCTCAGCTACAAGTCACAGCAGAGAACCCAGATGCAGGAGAAAGCAATCAGGCTAGAGAGCAGGAAGCCATCCCCAGACCAACAAACAAGCAAAGAGAAGTAGCAGGTCACAGAGGGCAAGGTGGGGAGCAAGTGCCACAGAAACCAGGTAACAGCAACATGAGCATACACCTCAGACTCAGCACTTCTAATGCTGAAGTTGCACTGCCTATGCAACCAGCACCTCCTCCTTCTGCGCTCATCCTCAGCTGGGGACACCCCAGAATTCCTTGTCTGCTACCCCTCTCCACCCTCACCTCCTCTTCTGTATTTCTGATTTCATCTCTTCAATCTTTCTCAGATCCAGGCCCTCCGATCCTTAGTATGAGCTCCTGCCCTGGTTCAGGTCCTAACCTTGTCTCCTGGAACATTTGCCTCTGCTTCCTCCTTGACTGGTCTCTACCCTGTCCAATGCACCCTCAGTGGCCCAGTCACCAGAAGGCCAACCACCTCAGTCCCCTGACAGCCATTATCTGTGACTCCCACTTGCCACTAGGACACCGTCCAAGTGTGGCACATGAGACTCTACATGACAGGTCCTGCCTTCCCACTGCCAACCCCCCGCCACACACACACACTGCTGCCTGGCTTATCCCTGACCTTCCTGCAGGGCCAAACCACTTATGGTTCCTCATATACATCAAACTGTATCTTCCCTCTGTGCCATTTTTCAGGCTGTCCCATCCCTCACTATACCTTCACCCAAAACCTAATTAACTTAAACTCATCCCTAAAAACTTCATGCAGGTATCAACCCCACCAAGAAGCCTTCCCAATACCACTCCCCTCTCAGTTCCTGTACAGGATCCCCCATCATGAATCTAATGTTATGCATTCTAAACACTTGTGAAGCTGTTTATTTCCCCCATTAGAATGCTGATCCTTGGTGGCAGAAATTCTGTCTTATTTGGCTTACTATATGCCTATTGCCTGACACAGGGGAGATACTCAAAAATTAAATGAATTGGATGAGCAGAGGACTGACAAATGGGTATTGACTCTACCACTTCTGTGTTGGAGCCCTCGGAATGAATGGAATGTTCCCTCCATACACACACCTATGACCAGTGTATGGGGCCAGCCCAACTCCCTCTACTACCTTGGTCAGCCAGTGAATAGGAAAGACTTTCTTGGTGTCCTGTTTTCATCCCAACCCCTACTTGGCTATACAGGGATATGTTTACCATTTAGTAGTTATTTACCCTGTCTCAGCTTCAGTTGGTCTCAAGGATACTGAACAAGATTGCTGTAAAAAATTGAAAGAAACAGCCTTGGCTGGTGGCACAGTGAATAAGGCACTGGCCTGTGAACCCAAAGGTCACTGGTTCAGTTCCCTCAATTCCCAGCCAGGACACATGATCAGGTTGCAGGCCAGGTCTCCAGCCAGGTCTCTAGTTGGAGGCAGGTGAAAGGCAACCATACATTGATGTCTCTCTCCCTTCCCCTCTCTCTAAAAAATAATAAACAAAATCATTTTAAAAAATTGAGAGAAACAAAATAAGGTCAGAACTCGGTCAATGGTACATGTGACTAAGCTGGACAGTTATTGGTGCTGGTGAGAGTATACACATAGGCGCTGTGGGAGGTCAGAGGTAAAAATGAATGAGAAAAATGTTGCCTTATGTAGCATATTCCCCCTTAAGTAGTCTTTGCGTAATCAGTACACTTGGGAAGCTCCACAATCATGGTTTTACTGTGATCTGTTACCAAAGACAGTGCTTTTCATGTGCTTGCCAATCTCAAGCAGAGTACGTAGAATTGCAGCAAAAACGAGAAAAACATGGAGAGGGAGAAAGAATCAGTGCACCAGGCCAGGCTTTCCCAAGACTCCTTCAGAATAGTAGATATTTGCCTCTGGCTGCCAAGTTGCAGTGTAGAAGAGACAGCCTGGCTTATCGTCTTATGAAATGAGTTACCAACACATTTGTTTCCAGCCCAAATTTGGAAGCTAATCTGCACCCCAGCTTAGTAACTAGTAGGTGACAGTTTGGCAATGTGAGCCCAGAGATGAAATAGTACAAGACCAGAGGCCACAACCATGATTTCTGGTCCTATGAGCCAGCAATTTCACTTCTGGGTATTCATCCAACGGAATCGAAATCCCTGTCCTGAAGAGATATCCACACCCCCATGTTCATTGCAGCATCATTTGCAATAGCCAAGCTAAGGAAGCAAAGTGTCCCGCAGTGAATGAGGGGACAAAGAAAATATGATAAATAGACACACACACACATGCATACCCTAGAGTATTATTCAGCCATAAAAAAGAAGAAAATTTTACTGTTAGCAACAGCAGGTATGAACCTGGAGGAAATTATGCTAAGAGAAATAAACCAGACTGAGAAAGACAAATACTGTATGAGTTTACTTACCTGTGGAATCCCTAAAATAAGCAAACTCATAAAAACAGAGAACGGGGGCAGGAAATGGGGGAAATGGGTAAAGGTGGTCCAAAGATATAAACTTCCAACCATAAAATCAGTAACTTCTATGGATGTAATGTACAGCATGGTGACTATAATTAATAATCCAGCATTGTATATTTGAAAGTTGCTAAGAGAACAGAACTTAAAAGTTCTCATTACAAGAAAAAAAAAAAAATGGGCCCTAGTTCATGGCACAGTGGATAAGGCGCCAGCCTGCAAACTCAAAGGTCACAGGTTCGATTCCCAGCCAGGGCACATAACCAGGTTGCAAGCCAGGTCTGTAGCTGAAGGCAGGTAAAAGGCAACCACACATTGATGTCTCTCTCCCTCTCTGCCTCTCTCCCTTCCCCTCTCTCTGAAGATAACAAATAAAATCCTTTAAAAAAAAAAAAAAGAAGAAGAAGAAGAAGAAAATGGGTAACTATGTGAGGTGATGGATATTAACTAAATTTGTGGTAATCATTTCACTATACTGTGTAACAAATAATTATGTTGTACACCTGTGTTACATGTCAATTACATCTCAATAAAACTGGAAAAAATAACACAATTAAAAATGAGAATTAAAATGTTTAAAGATAATTTGTTAAGGGAATACAAAAAGAATACAGCAGAAGCAGAGGTGGCGTCAGAGTTCATAGAGCTAGCCCTGTGAAGGAGGGGTGGTGGGCTGAACCAGCCCATCTGCTTCCAGAGATCCAATTGTTATGAATCAATATTCAGAAAGTTTGCAAGCCATTTGTTCAACCACCAATAGCTTGAAATCAGCCGTAGTGGGAGTATAGGTCAGCATTTGCCACCCACCCCTCTACAAGTGATTTATCAGCATTCCGCTAAGAGGTTCCCAAATGCAAAACTTTCAGGCAGGCTAGACTAGTGGGCTGGATGCAGCCTTGGAATCACTCAGACCTAGGTTACCATCCCAGCTCCGTCTCCTACCAACGGGGGGACTGGGGGCACATTACTTAGGCCCTTCAAACCTATCTCTTCATGTGTATGTAATACACATGTATGTGCCAGACCTAGTTCTCAGAATTTATACATACTAAATTCATTGATTCCTCACAACAACCCTATGAAAAAGAAACTTATTATCTCCATTCAATACACAAGGAAAATCGAGGGAGGGAGGGAGGGAGAGAGAGGGGTGGGGAGAGAGAGAGAGAGAGAGAGAGAGAGAGAGAGAGAGAGGAGAAACTAAGGAGCCATAGCCAGGCAGCTCAATTGGTTGAAGTGTTGTCCCATATGCCAAAAAGACTTGGGGGTTAACTCCAGAGTACATACCTAGGTTGCAGGTTTGATCCCTGGTGTTTCTCTCTCACATAAATGTGTGTATTTGTGTCTCTCTGTGCCACTCCCCTTCACTTCCCCTCTAAGATCAATGAACATATCTTTGGGTGAGAATTTTTTAAAGAGAGAGAGAGATTGATTAAGGAATTTAACCATAATCCCACAGCTAGTAAGGGGCCAAGCCAGGATACAAGACAGACTGTCGACTCTCACCTTGCAGCCCTGTAGCTTCTAGAAAATTTTAAATTATGTTTGTAATTCATGTTACACTTCTACTGAAGAGAGCTATTCTATGCTGATCTCATAGCGTAGTGTGAGTATTCAATCAATTAATACTAGAAACACACCAAGCACAGTGCCTGGAAAAATTAATACCCACTAGCTATTCTTAATATTAGTGAGTTCAGTGGTGTTCAGATCTTATAATCACATTTTTTATTCAAGCAACTTCTTCTAACAGATAAAGAGGAGTGGTCTATTCATTCTGGGTGCCACCTCCACATGTTGGAAACCCACAAGGTTCACCTTTTTTTTTTTTTTTTTTCCTTATATTGATTCTAGAGAGAGGGGAAGGGAAGGAAAAAGAGAGGGAAAGAATCATTGATGTGAAAGAAACATTGATTTGTTGACTCTTGCACACATCCCAGCTGGAGATAGAATCAGACATCTACCCTAACCAGGAATTGAACCCATGACCTTTCAGTTTGCAGGAAGATTCCCAACCAACTGAGTGACACCAGCCAGGGCCAGGGTGCACCATCTTTAATTGTCCTTCAAGCTTTTGCATTACACATCTGTAATTTCAGAGAAGGTGAGAAAGCTCTATTGGACAAAATCAAGGTGCCTAAGGCAGTGCTTTGAAAATGATCATGGATCTAAAATATTGTTACCACAAAAAAGTAACGAGAATTCTGTGATACAGCAGAGATGTTAGTTAACACTACACTGATGACCACATTGCAAATACATACATGATCAAATCAACACATTGTATACCTTAAACTTGCACACTGTTATAGGCCACTTGTATGTCAATAAAAAATAATTAATTCATTGATTAATTAAATACCAAAAAAAAATTATCATGGAAGATTAAGTACTACCATTTTGCTTGGGAGAATCAAAGTGGCTTGGTCCCAGGTCTAGACACTGTCCAGAAAGCAGGATGTCCTGAATGTGAGTGGGGAAAAGGGGTTACCTATGGGCCCCTGAGTCATTACCTGCACACATTATACCCACGCAGGACAGCACCTCCCCACCTCTGCTCTTCAAAACCTGCCCACTCCCTAACCTGCAGACCCTGGGGAAGGCTCTAG
The DNA here is from genome assembly GCA_004026585.1 of Noctilio leporinus. NCBI lineage: Eukaryota > Metazoa > Chordata > Mammalia > Chiroptera > Noctilionidae > Noctilio > Noctilio leporinus. The sequence goes on along the minus strand of PVIW01015097.1, from coordinate 5,273 downwards.
CACTCGCTGTAGGCACCCATACCACTAAGTCTCACTCCAGGGAAGGACCTGACTCTCTGTCCCAACCCGACAATGATTCCACTGTCCTAAAGGCAACTCGGAGCTCCATCAGCCTGGCAACCGCAATGCAAGCCTCCCAGCGCTTCCTGCAGCCCTCGCCCTGGCTCTGGTATGTGTGTGTGGACAGGGACAGCAGCCAGCTCTTCGCTGGGCTCTCTAACAAGTTCCACGAGTCTGTTTGTTAAAGAAAAATTCCAGTGGGTGCATCCAACACATGGAACTCAAGTACAGAATTTATATTTATCCACCCCACTGCCAAGGAGATCACATGCCCCGTGAGTCACTCCAGATGTGCTCAAAAACAGTCTCTCTGTGGCAGCCCAGTCCCCCAATCCCAGAGAGAGTTGGAACAGGAGAGGTCCCCACACCCTTCCCCCAGGAGGCCGCCTCCGCCTTCTGAGGCAGGAGAGGGCGTCTGCTCTTCTGAAAAGGGAAGGGTGATAAGAGCTGAGCCGGCTCCGTGGAGGACCGGCCAGGCCACACCTGCAGCTCCTGGGGTCCCCCCGGGGTTGGAGAGCAACTTCTCACCTTCGTGGAGGAAAAGATGTGCTGGAAGATGCTGCTGCTGCTGCTGCTGTGCTATGATGCCCAGGCCACTGTGCCCCGCAGATGGAGCAGGGGTGAGTTGCTCTTTCTTTATTTCTCTAATGTGCATCACTCTTTTGTAAATACAATTGGGAATTTAGGGGAGGGGGAGGCATGAAAGGGGGAAAACATTAGAAGCCCCGCAACCTCCTGAATCTGGTCTCTGCTGATTGCTTGATGCTTCTTGATATAAAAATGGTAGTGAAAATAATAATCAAAGTCATTGAGGAGACATGGGCATGCCTCTCCGACATGTCAAGGTGGGGTTACCCTTGTGGCCAGACTCCCCTGAGCTGCCCCTGGGCTGCTGCAGCTGGGCCAGGCATATGGAGAGCGGGTGGCCAGGCCTGATGCCAACTCAATGGGACTCTGGGTGCCTAGGTGCTACCTGGAAAGCCTGACAGATGGGAGTGGACACATCTTTCCAGCTGGGTAGAGTGGCCCAGTGGCAGAGTAGGAAGTGTAATTCTTCAGCATCCTTGTGCCTACCTGCCTGCCATCCCCACCGGCTGTCAGCCCACCCCTATAAAGGAAGGAACCCCAACACAATTGTCCTGCTCCTGGCCCACTGCCTTCCCTTCCGATGTAGTTCCTCCGAACTGGCATGCCATCCTTTCTCTCTGCCCCAGGACCAGCTCCAGCAGGTAGACGGTGACAGCACCTCCAGCCACTGGGTCTATCACTGTCAGGAAGTGAGGGCCAACAGCCATGCCATGCCCATCTGAACTGAAACCTTTCCACCCGCTGCCTCAAGTCAACTGAGGTCTCTCTCCCTGAAAGAACTGGAAAAAGAACTGGAAAAAGAAGCCAGGCTCCTAGGTGTTTCTAGACATCCAAACTAGGCTGCAGGCTGGCACAGTGGTGCAAGGAGGGGCCTCCTGATTCCCAAGGAGAGTGTCAGGGAAGGAGGGACCACCATGTGGGGACAGAGCGTGCAGAGCAGATGGAGCTGAAATGGGGGTGAAGGTTGGGGGATGCTGCCCTTATCTGGGGTTTTATTCCATCCCTGAGATTAGGGATTTACCAGTTCTTAGCTGAGTTGTGAAATGATTGTTGCCTGGGGCAAATAATTAATGTAGCATTTTCCTCTACTTACGGTAAGGCCATTTTACACACACACACACACCTCCCTGTTCCTCCTGTGCACAGACATTGGGGGCAACCCTAGGAAGCAGAGAGCAAAGAAATATTGAAGTTCTGTTCTGCCATTTACCCTGTGTGACAGCGGGGGCCTTAAGTAGCCTATAAACAAAGAGATGATAAAAGCCACTCTTCTGACACACAGCTGTTAGAAAGCCAAATGAGATGATTTGATTGGTAATGAGACTTATCAACACAATCACCACCTTACCAGCTACTTCTGGAGGCACTCGAAGATTTCTGTCTCTAAAACGAGCTGTGTGATCTATCTCCATGTTAACCTTACCAAAACTGACCTTCACTGTGTTGTTGAGGCCACACTCAAGAATGTAAATAAAAAGCTTTGAAAACTGATGAAGCCCTCTGCACATGTGAGCCACTTACAAAACAGAAGTTTCATTCATGGAAGCTCAGGATTCTCAACAGACACGTCTATGGCAACATCCTGGGATCAACTGCTCTGGCCCACCGGGTCCTCACCGGGGAAAGTCTGCCCCCCATAACAAAAATGATCTACGCAAAGATAGGCAGCTAGAGGACAGCGTGAGGCAGCTGAAAAGCACTAGATTAGCTGTTCACAGCAGTGTCCGTCAACAGATGCTTCGAAGTCACCCCAACCATCATCACAAGTTTTCCACTTAGCTGATAAATTTTTAACACTGTTTTTGATTTATAGAAGGAATACACAATTAACATTTTTTTTTTTTTCAAAGACAGGCTGGGAACCACACACAAATAAAAACACTTTCTCCAAATGGACTTACTGTTCTGTTCACCTTCATCCTTACCCCTTCCCCACCCATCGTGCAGGCCTAATTTTCAGAGAATTCCCTTTGAAAACAGTCTCAGGGTAACCACCCCCTACAAAATCCTCCTCCTCACACCACCCCTCCTGACTCCGCACCACCACCACCCCACTGCGCTGGCATGTAAAATGTAGAAATAAGCCCAAAGGGAGTCCGCCCTGCTGTCAGGACACCCCTTCTCCTACCAGTTATTCTCGGTAAGAAGCGCTCTCTAGGATTCAGCCCTGGGAGGTAGCTTTCCATGCGCCAGAATCGTAGTTCCAGCCCCACCAACTTGATTAACCCAAATGACTCACCTGTGGCTAGTGTGGCTGCCAGGGGAACTGGGCACACCTGGCTCAGGTCCCAACCCGCCCCAGCTCCTACCACACAGGGCTTGGGGGGCTGGAAGAACTAGCCAGTCTTCTTTAAAAAAGAAATCTATGCCTTCATGACTATATAAACACCCATCTTTATTAAATACATATAAATTAGTTCTTTTTAAAGCAGTTTAATAGGGAAAGGAAGCCCTTCAGGTATGCAGTGGGACTTATGTTGTTTTTAGCCTTCCCATTTAGTGTTGGGTGAGTTTTCAGTGAAGGAAAGGGCCTGCAGTCAGTGCTTAGTACTGACCAACCGGGAGTGGCAGTGCTGAGTACTCTACGGTCATCCCCGGTCACTCCAGAAGGCAGGTGCTATTCTTACAGCGTAAGAAATAGCACCTTCAGGGAGAAAGCTGGGGTGAGGCAAGAATCAAATGTCCCTTAGATCATGTAGCAGCAAGGACAGAGCTGGATTTTGATAACCCGCCCTCCAGATCCCTTCCCCAGGTCTGTGGCCTCAGAGTCTGGTTGTCCTTCACCCCTCCCCACCCATCCCCGCAGCCTGAGGTCCCCCGGGAGGTGGGGGTGTCTAGCCGAGGGGAGCTGACTCACAGAAGCCCTTCCAGAAGCACTCCCCCTGGACCCCCGCAGTTGGGCTAAGATCCTGGCCCCCTCAGAGTATCACCAAGTTTCTAAAGGGCTGGCCCAGGAGCAAAAGAGTAAATGACATCAGTAGGAGCTGGCAAAAGAGCCTTTATAAACCAGAGCTTTTCCTTTCCACACCCACTGCCTTTTCCACAGAGTCGCTTCAACTGATTCATTAAAAAGATGGTTGTACTTTGGCTTGAAAAGGCCTGCAGTTAAAGAGTCCTTTTCAGCAAGCTCTTTGGTCCAAATGTTGTATAAATTACAGTAGAAACAGTGGTTAGCCTTAATACTGCTCTGTTACATTGAACCTCTTGGGGGATGGGAAGGAAGAAGAGGGGATTTTTAACCTAGGTTATAAAAAAGTCAAAAAGAGGTCAGCTTCAAAGTAAAAATAGGCTCCTTCTTTTGGGGTTGCCTCTGCCTGTACATCTGAGCAAGAAAGCTTGGATGGGCTAAGACATTGTGGAGATGGGTGCTAACCTTGACAGAGATCATTAAAAGCAGCTTCTTCCAAGCCCTGGCCAGGCAGCTCGGTTGGTTGGAGCATCATCCTAATATGCAAGGCTTGTGGGTTTGATCCTGGTCAGGGTACATAGAAGAAGCAACCAATGAAGGCATAAGTAAGCAGAACAACAAATCAATGTTTCTTTCTCTCTCTCTCTCTCTCTCACACACACACACACTCTCTCTCTCTCTCCTTCCTCTCTCTCTCTCTCTCTCAGATCAATAAATTTTTTAAAAATACATATTTTAAGTAGCTTCTCCCAGGCCAGAGCAGGGGCACCTCAGAGACAAAGGCAGGGCATAGAAGACAACAGCTACTTTGTGATAATTAGCCAGCACCTGTAACTGCAAATAAGTTCTAAAATTACCCCATTAGAAAAGAGAAAGATTTAGCGAAGCACTCTGATAAAAATGGAGTTTGGTGACAAAGGTAGTTACTATGTTTCTATAGAATCATTTATTCATTCAACAACCGGTCATGGGTAGGATGCTAGACACTGGGAATACAGTGACCAAAACAGACAACATTCCATGCCTTTGTGGAGCTGACATACTAATGAGGGGAAACAGAGCACAAACACATACAGAAATAAAACATCCAGTTTATTAGATGGCAATAAAGTAGGGAGAGGTTAAAGGGTATCAAGGAATATCATTTTAAGTGTGTAGTCAGGGAGGGCCTCCCTGAGGAGGTGACTAAAAACCAAAGGCAGAAGGAATGGAAGTGCAAAGGCCTGTAGCAGAAGCTTACCTGGAGTATACAAGGGACAGTGAGAAGGCCCGTGGCCAGAGTGGTATGAGCCAGGGGAAAGTCGCAAGTGAGTTCAGATGTAGTGAGAAGTCAGGTCATGTAGCACCTGGTGGCCATTTGAAGAACATTGGCTTTTACTCTGAATGAGATGGAAAGCCATTGAGGATTCTGGGCAGAGGAGTGACACAAGTGGCCTCTGTTCACACAGAATCACTTCAGTTGCTGTGTTAAGAACAAAAGCAGGCCCTGGCTGGTGGTGCAGTGGCTAAGGTGCCAGCCTGCGAACCCAAAGGTCGCTGGTTCGATTCCCAGTCAGGGCACATAACCAGGTTGCAAGCCAGGTCTCCAGCCAGGTCCATGGCTGGAGGCAGGTGAAATGCAACCATACATTGATGCTTCTCTCCCTTTCTTCCTCCTTCCCTGCCCTTCTCTCTGAAAATAATGAATAAAATCTTTTTTTTTTTTTTTTTTTTTTTT
>PVIW01015096.1:0-20912 GCA_004026585.1 Noctilio leporinus | reverse complement strand
CTCATCTACTGATTGGCACTTGGGCCACTTACAAATCTTGGCTATTGTAAACAATGCGGCAACAAACATAGGGGTACATATATTCTTTCAAATTAGTGTTTGGGTTTAATCAAATACATACATAGGAGTGCAATTGCTGGATTATAAGGAAGTTCCATTTCTATTACTGTAGGTAACTCCACACTGCTTTCCACAGTGGCTGCACCAGTGTGCAGCCCCAGCAACAGTGCATGAGGGTTCTCTTTTCTCTACATCTTTGCCAACACTTGTTTTTTTATTTATTGATTAGAGTCATTCTCATAGGTGTGAACTATTATATCACTGTGGTTTTAATTTGTATTTCTCTGATTGGTGACACTGAGTACCTTTCCAAATGTCTATTGGCCATCTGTAAGCCATCTCTGGAGAACTGTCTATTCAAGTCCTTTGCTCATTGTTTTAATTGGATTTTTTTTTTTTTTTTTTTTTGGTATTGAGTTTCATAAGTTCTTTATAAGTTTTGGATATTAACTCCTTATCAGGTGTTATTATTGGTGACTATACCCTCCCATTCAGTGGACTATCTTTTCATTTTGTATATGTTTTTTTTTGCTGTGCAAAACTTTTGAGTTTAATGTAGTCCCATTTATCTATATTTTCTTTGTTTTGCTTACCCAGGAAGATATATTAGGAAAAAAGTTGCTATGAGAAATGCTTGACATTTTACTTTATGTTTCCATCTATAAATTTTAGGGTTTCAATGCAAATATTTGAGGCTTTAATCCAATATTATTTTATTCTTATGTAAGAACATGATCTAGTCTCATATTTTTGCATGTATCTGTCTAATTTTCCCAACATCATTTATTGAATAATCTTTACCACATTGTATGTTTTTACATCTATGTCATCTATTAATTGACCATAAAGGCATAGGTTCATTTCTGACTCTAAATTTGGTTCCATCCATCTATATGCCTGTTTTTATGGCAGTGCCAAGCTGTTTTGATTATTAGACTGTGTAGTATACTTTGGTATAAGGTAATGTGATTCCTAGAACCTTTGTTCTTATCTCTAAAGATTCAGGTCTTTTGTGGTTCCATATGTTTTTGAATATTTATTCTAATAGTTCTGTCAAATACACCATTGATATCTTGATAGGAATTCAACTGAATCTCTAGTTTGCTTTAGGTAGTATGGACATTTTAATGATGTGATTTTTTCCTATCTGCGATAAGATATATGCTTCCATTTATGTGTATGTTTTTCAGTCTCTTTATTCAGTGTCTTATAATTTTTCAAGCACAGGTTTTTTATGACCTTGGTTAAATTTATTTCTAGGTTTTTGTTTGTTTTTTAATGCAATTATAAATGGAACTTTCTTACATTCTCATTCTGGTAGCTCATATTGGTGTATAAAAATGCCAGTAATTTCTGGATATTTATTTTGTACCTGCTACTTTACCGAATTCATTTATCAGTTCCAGCAGGGGTTTTTTGTTTGTTTGTTTGTTTTGTGTGTGTATGTAATCTTTAGGGGTTTCTATGTATGGTATCATGCCATCTGCAAATAATGATAGTTTTACTTCTTCCTTTCCAATTTGGATGCTATCAGGTCCGATCTTGTCAAGTTCGAGACCACCAAATGATGACAGCAGGGAGGCCCCTGGTCTGGGGTGAATAAGAACTTTTGTGGAGATGTTAGGAGGTTTTTCATGCTTTATTGGTAGCAGCAAGGTTAAGGACTACAGGGAGTACAGGCATTGTTTCCACGCCCACTCTCCTGCTTCCACAGTGGCCCAGCTTGAAGATGCTGGCCTTTTCATGCCTGTTTATTCCACTTTCCCACGTTGGGACAAAGGAGGCTCTATACCAAAGGGTTACATAGGGGATGACATCAGCCTGCTCAAAGTTGCTAAGTTGGTGACTTCCAGAGCCCAGTGTTTTGTAGGTTCCAGAGAAAAGATTAACTCCAAGACTGACTCCATGGCTGATCCCATCAAAGGCAATGGATTTTATCAAATGCTTTTTCTGCATCTATTGATATGATCTTTTTTAATCTTTCATTTTGTCCATGTGGTATATCACATTTATTGATTTGCAAATAATGGACTGATCTTACATCCCCAGAATAAATCCTGCTTGACATGGTGCATGAACTTTTAAATGTATTGCTGGATGTGGTTTGATGTTATTTTGTTGAGGATTTTAGCATGTATGTTTATCAGGGATACTGACCTATAATTTTCTTTGTAGTGTATTTATTTGGTTTTGGAATTAGGATAATGCTGGCCTTAATAAATTGGCTTGGAATCCTCCCTTCTCTTGAATTTTTTGGAATAGCTTGAGAAGTGTGGGTGCTAGTTCTTTGAATATTTGGTAAAATTTACCTGTAAAGCCATCTTGTCCAGGACTCTTGTTTATTGAAGGGGTTTTTCTTGCTTCAAGTATAGAACTAGTTGCAATCTGTCTATTTAGATTCTGTTATTGGAAGATTGTATGTTTCCAGTCATTTATCCATTTCATCCAGATTATTCAATTTGTTGGCATATAGTTGTTCATAATATTTTCTTACAATCCTTTCTATTTCTGTGAAGTCAGTAGTTGCTTCTCTTTCCTTTCTGACTTTATTTATTTGGGTCCTTTCTCTCTTTCTCTCTTTTTCCCCCACCCTGATGAGTCTGGCTAAAGGTTTGCCAATTTTTTAAAATCTTTCAAATAACCAACTCATGGTTTCAATGATTATATATATATATATATATATATATATATATATATATATATATACTATTTATTTCTCCTCTGATTTTTATTATTTCCTTTCTTCAACTCGACATGGGCTTTGTTTGTTGTTCCTTTCCATGTAAAGGTAGCCTGTTTATTTGAGATTTTTGTTGTTTCTTGAAATATGCCTGTAATGCTATGAATTTTCCTTTTAAGACTGCTATGGCTATATCCTATAGATTTTGGGTTGTTTTGTTCTTATTTTCATTTGTTTCTAGGAATCTTTTCATTTCTTCTTTAATCTCATTTTTAACACGTTCACTATTTAATTGAATGTTATTTAGCCTCCATGTAGGTTTTTCAGTTTTTTTCTTGGATTCATTTCTAGTTTTTCAATTTTTTTCTTATGATTGATTTCTAATTTTATACCATTATGCTCAGAGAAGATGCTTTATATGATTTCAATTCTTCAATTATTGAGTCTTGTTTTGTGTCTTAGCATGTGGTCTGTGCTAGAAAATGCCCCTTTTGCATTTGAAAAGAAAGAATAGTCTGCTGTTTGAGGGGTAAAATGCTTTAAATATAGCAATTAAACCCATCTGATCTAGTGTGTCGTTTAAGGCCTCTGTTTCCTTGTTATTTTTTCCTCTGGAATATCTATATATTGAAGTCAATAGGGTGTTAAAATTCCCTGTTATAGGTATATTTCTGTCAATATCTCCCTTTATGACTCTCAAGATATGCTTTAAATATTTAGGTGCTCCTATGTTGGGTGCATAAATGTTTACAAGGGTTATACCCTCTTATTGGACTGTTCCCTTTATCACTGTGTAGGGTTCTTGTTTATCTCTTACTATAGCCTTTGTTTTAAAGTCTATTTTGTCAGATATAAGCATTACTACTCAAGGTTTTATTCCTTTCCATTTGCATAAAATGCCCCTTTTCCATGCCTTTGGTTTTAGTCTGTGTAGTTTTCATTGTAAGGTGGGTCTACTGTAGACAACATATGTATGGGTCTTATTTTCTTATTCACTTAGCTACCTTGTTTTTTGATTGGAGCATTTAAACCATTTACATTTAAAGTGATAATTAATAGGTATGTATTTATTGCCATTTTATTATTTTTACTACGTTCCTCTGTTTTGTTTTTTTTTTTTTTTTCTCTTTTTCTTCTTAATAAGGAAGACTCTTTAATATTTCTTGTAATACTTATTTGGTTGTAATGAACTCCTTTAGCTTTTCCTTTTCGGAGAAGCTCTTTATTACTCCCTCAATTTTAAATAATAGGGTAAAGTAATCTTGGTAGTTGTCCTTGCTTTTTTATCACATTTAATATTTCATGCCAATCCCTCCTGGCCTGAAATTTTCTGTTGGTAACTGCTTTTCTCTTGCTCCTTTTAAGATTCTCACTGTGTCTTTAAACTTTTCCATTTTAATTATTTGTTTTCATGTGGGCCTCTTTGGATTCATTGCTGCATTTCCTGGACTTGCATGTCTTTTTCATCAGATTAGGGAATTTCCAGTCATTATTTCTTCAAATATCTTCTCTGTCCTTTATTCTCCCTTTCTCCTGGTTCCCTTGGGACGCAGGTATTGTTATGCATCGTGTTGTACCCAAGGGCCTTTAAACTACCCTCATTTTTTTAAATTCATTTTTCTTTTTACTGCTCTACGTGTTTTCTGCTACATTGTCTCCTCAGCTGCAATTCTCTACTTCATCCAAAATACTATTTATCTTTTTCAGTGTATTTTTCATTTCTAACTAGTTCCTTTTCATGTTGTTGTAGTTCTAATTTCCTTGACCATCCTTATAACCATTAAAAAATTCTATTACCTGATAAGTTGCTTGCCTGCATTTAATTTATCTCTCTCTCTCTCTTTTTTTTTTTTGCCAACTTCTCTTGTTCTTTCATTTGGAGCATGTTTCTTTGACTCTCCATTTTGGCTGCCTCTTTGTGTTTGTTTCTATATACCAAGTAATCTGCTATGCCTCCCAGTCTTGGTAGGGTGGTCTTACGTAGTCAATATTCTGCAACAACCCTTGATCATTTGGGCTGAGGGCTCCAGAAATGTCTCTCATGTGGGTTAAATGGACTCTCCTATTCTTTCTTTCTTTTTTTTTTTTTAAGATTTTATTCATTATTTTTAGAGAGAGGGGAAGGGAAGGAGGAAGAAAAGGAGAGAAACATCAATGTATGGTTGTCTTTCACCTCCCTCCATCTGGGGACCTGGCTTGCAACCTGTTATGTGCCCTGACTGGGAATCAAACCGGTGACCTTTGGGTTCACAGGCTGGTGCTCAATCCACTGAGCCAGGGTAGCCCAGGAGGGGCCTTGATTTCTATTTTTCTGAGTCTTGATTTCTATTGTTCCATTCAATCTTCAGGCTGACTGACCACGGTGTACATGCTACTATGTAGGTGCCAACTACATGAAGCAGAATTTACCTCAGCAGTATCTCGTGTTTGCTAAGATCTTCCTTTGGATATACTGCTTGTGAAGCTAATTGGATCCTGCTCTGATGTAGTCTGATGCTGATCACTGGGTGTGCTGGTTCTGGGGCCTCTTACGAGGGACTTTGGCACACATTAATGTCAGGTGCTGCCTGTGGCTGGCCCTGGGCAACTTGTTTAGAGCTATAAAGTGATTTGCAGTTTGTGGCTGCCTCTGCCAGGCCTGGATGTGTGTGAAAAGGAATAAGCTGCATACAAATTTGGCTTTTACCAGCGCTGGGCCCAGGGGCACATCAGCAAAAGTCCTAAGGCACTCTGAGAGGGATTTCACCCCCCTCCACCTGCTGGCTCCTGTTAGGCTCAGTCACTGTAAGAGCCTCTGTCAATATAAGAGTTTCAGGAGTTCTCAGCAAGTCAGCACTGATCTGAAACCACTAAGCAAATGTTCCGAGGTGTATACCAAGTCTAGCTGCCTTCCACTGCTAATTTCCACAGGCAGGTGTTATGTGGACCCCTTTCCCCAGCTCTGGTGCTTTGGTCTGGGGGCCCTGCCTCCAGCTATGGACCTGGCTGGAGACCTGGCTTACAACCTGGTTATGTGCCCTGGCTGGGAATCGAACCAGCGACCTTTGGGATCACAGGCCGGAGCCTTATCCACTGAACCACCAGCCAGGGCTAACTTAAAATTTATCATTTTTGCCCTGGCTGGTGGCTCAATGGATAGGTGCCAGTCTGTGAATCCAAAGGATGCTGGTTCGATTCTCAGCCAGGGCACATAACCAGGTTGTAAGCCAGGTTTCCAGCCAGGTCCATAGCTGGAGGCAGGTGAAAAGCAACAATACCCTGATGTTTCTTTCCCTCTCTGACTAACTTCCTTCCCCTCTCTCTAAAAATAATAAATAAAATCTTAAATTATTTTTTTAATTTATAATTTTAACCATTGTAAGTGTATAGTTCAGTGGCATTTAATTCAAATATGGTACAGCCATTTACCCATCTTCAGGCATTTTTTTTTATCTTGAAAAACTGATTCTCTCATTAAATAATTAAACTTCCCATGACAGAAACTTTAAAATCTCACCATTGTATTAGCAAATAGTCAAAAACACACGTAAGGATCAACCATAGGAGGACATTCTATCCTGAGGCTTGACATAAGATCTTCTTCAACAGAGAATACAGGATGTGGGATTAGCAGAAGAACACATATTCCCTTGAACTTTATAGTTTAGAGATACAAATTAAGATCAGTAGAGAAACAGGAGGAACAGATCATAAAAGCATATGGATTATGTACATCAATATCTGGCAATCACCCTGGCTGGTGTGGCTCAGTGGATTGAGCATCGGACTGAGAACCCAAGGGTCACTGGTTTGATTCCCAGTCAGGGCACATAACCAGGTTGCAAGCCAGGTCTCCAGCCAAGTCTCCAGCTGGAGGCAGGTGAAAAGAGAGAAACCATACATTGATGTTTCTCTCCTTCTCTTCCTCCCTCCCTTCCCCTCTCTTTAAAAATAATGAATAAAATATTTAATAAAAAATATCTGGCTATAAAGAGCCCAGTGATTCTTTCTACCTTGCACACTGGACTGATGATGACCAGATACCATAATCCATTGCAAGGAGACAGACACAGTTTTCTTTCAGGAAGTTGTTCTTACATGCATTTAGCTTAATTCTGTAATAGAAAACTACAACCTTCTCTGAAATTCTTCTCTTGAAATAAGTCAGAACAGTAGGGGAGAAGAGATTGGAAGAAAATAAAGGCAAAGAAATTATTATATTTATTAACCCTGAGGAGCTCACAGCTGATTTGAGAGATACAAACTCTTCTTAAATTTTGTTACATACATCAGGTGCATAGGTTTAAGGTCAGGACTAGCTGCACATTTGTATGTGACTAATGTTAAGTCATAATGTTTAAGCCGTCAGGTTGGTTATAACAAAAAATGTGTTAGGTGCTATATATTTAAAATGAGTCTTTATCAAAATATTTTTGCAAGTGTTGTACAAAGTATTTATTCCTTGAGCATAGCAAGATTGTGATGGCTGTTACAATTGTTTTGCAAAGTCAACTATTGAAGAATTTGATTAAATTAATGTTAAAGACATTTTTGGTTATATTTTTTAGCAGTACCCATGTTTCCATTAATTGAAAAGAAAAATGTTATTCTTGATGTTTTTATACTTCTTTATTAATTTCTAGAATGCACCTAAAATTAAAAATAATGTAATTTATTATGTATATAATTATACTAAATGCAAATTTAGTGTTTAAATTTTTTTTTTTCATTTTAGCACATACTAATAATGAATGTATCTCTTGGATAAATGTGATCTATGCTATAATTTTTGACCATTACCTCTGCAGAGTTAAATGACATTATATTAGACTATATATATAATCTCCAATATACATGTATTATCCATATGGCTTTGTAAACTCTGTATTTTTACTCTAACACTATATATTGTGAGATAGAAATCTAAAGTCCTTCAATTTTCCCAAGGCTAATTGTCTATTAGAGTTGGGGTTCAAACTGACTCCATAGCTCTTTCCATTTGCTTGGGGTCTGGAAAAAGGTGTCCTGAACGGTGGACTCCTAATACTTCCCCACTTCTGTCACTGCTGCATACATGCATCAATTTATACGTGAAGGACATACGGTTCACTGCCAGAATTAAGGATAAAATTAGATAGCTTCATCAAATGTACCCTAAGCTCCTAATTCTATGAAATTCCTGATAATTAGCATGTCAATAATGTAAGCATATTCTAGTTTTAGATGCATAAAATATACAAAACTGACTTGGCTTTTTCAGTATATTTCATAAAGTTTTACTATTGAGAACTCAACTCTGGAAACTAGCATATCTAAGTTGAGGCAAAAATAAATCAGCACTGGCTGGTTGGCAGGGAGGAGGGAGCCAAGCATTTTCTTACCTTAATACTTGATGTGTTTACCCTTTGCTATATTAGGCAATCTGACTCTCTTGTCAACACCCTGGGGGGAAAATGACAAGTCCCAAGAGTTGTGTGAGTGTGTGAGTGTGTGTGAGTGTGCTAGAAGATGGAGGTAAGAACTGAAACAGACTTGAAGAGAAGCTTGTCTTCCCAGAGAGAATTAAGAACTCTGATTCTTGACCATGAAATTTCCCTCCAGACAAGGAAAGCATTTAAACTCTGAAATCATACAAGGCTAAAAGAAACTTGCTTGGATAACAGCCAGTGATTTTGGGGTGAGACACATCTCTGAGACATTAAGTCAGAGCAAATGTATTCTGTTCTCAGAAGAACAGGAAAGAAAGAAATTCAGATGGTCTGGTTTCAATACTTGGTAAGATGTTCTTTAGATTTTTTTTTTTTTTATTTTTGAGAGGGAATGTGCTACAAAGAAATTTAGATTTAAGATAAAGATCTATTCCTGAAGGGGAATTTAAAGGTAAATCCCATTCTAATAAAAAGATGAAGCATATGTTATTATAGGGTAAATGCTAAGTGAGCTAAGCATAAATAATTTCTGAGGTTTTATTCCAAAAAATTTTTAAACAAAGCCATTGTGTACATTGAGGGCACATTCTAGTAAAGGCTATTAGCTAAAATCCCTAAATTTACTTTTTAAAAAAAGATTTTATTTATTACTTTTAAAGAGAGGAGTAGGGAGAGAGGCAGAAAGGCAGAGAGGCAGAGAGGCATCAACGTATGGTTGCCTTTCACCTGCCTCCTGGCTGGAGACCTGGCTTGCAACCTGGTTATGTGCCCTGGCTGGGGAATTGAACCAGCGACCTTTGGGTTCGCAGGCCAGCACCTTATCCACTATGTCACCAGCCAGGGCTAAATTTACTTTTTAAGTAAGCTTACTATTTATTATTTGTATCTAAGTTGAATGGAAGTGAGTATGAGATAATTTAAATAAACTTTTGAGTTGTTGATCAAAGCAAATTATTTAATGGTGTCACACTGAATATGTAATGTCATCCTCTAGTAAGAAAGTCATTTTAACGCCAGACTTTAGTCAGAAATTCTACCATTTCTTCAATGAAGAATAGTAAAATACTGTTTTCATATGTTTTATTGATAAAATTATATATATTTAATTTATATATGGCTATATTTCTACTGCTGGTGGGAATGTAAACTGGTACAGTCACTATGGAAAACAGTATAGAAACTGCTAAAAAATTAAGAATAGTTACTATATGACCCAGCAATCCCTCTTCTTGTTTTCTACTAAAAAAAAATGTGTGTGAACACTTATTCTCAAACATATAAGCACCTCTATGTTCATTGCAGCGTGTTCACAGTGGCCAAGATATGAGAACAACCAAACTATCCCTCAGCTGATGATTGGATAAAGAAGATGTGGTACCTATAAACAATTGAATACTACTCACTCATAAGAAAGAATGAAAAACTGCCATTGCTGACAACATGAATGGATCTTGAGAATATCATGCTAAGTGAAATAAGTCAGAAAAAGTTAAGAACTCTATGATTTCATTCACATGTGGGCTATAAAACAAAGTAACAAATGAACAAATAAGGAAAACAAAAACTCATAGACACAGACAATTGTATGGTGGTTATCAGAAGGAATGGGGTGGGAGTGAGTGACAGATAAAAGGAGTCAAATACATGGTGACGGGTAATGGAAAATTTGACTTTGGGTGGAGGCCACACACTTCAATATAAAGATGATGCATCATAGAATTGTACACCCGAAACCTATATAATCTTGTCAATCTATATCATGCTAATACATTTAATTTTTAAATAAGGACAATAATCAAGTGTATACTATTATTTGATACCCATATACTGTACATGTGAAATGATGACCATATCCTAGCTTAATAACATATCTTCTCACATAATTTTTTCTTTTTTTGTAATGAGAACACCTGAAACTACACTCTTAACTAATTTCCAGTACTCAGTACAACACTGTTAACAATAATCATCATGTTGTCCAGGCATACCTCTTTTTATTGTGCTTTGATTTATTACACTTTGCAGATACTGAATTTTTTACAAATGAGGGTTTATGGCAACCCTTTAGCCAGCAAGTTTGTCAATGCCATTTTTCTAATAGGCTGAGATGATAGTTATTATTTTTAGCAATAAAATATTTTTAAATTAAGATATGTACATTGTATTTTAGATACACTGCTATTGCATACTTAAGAGTCTACAATATAGTACAAATATAGCTTTTATATCACTGGAAAATTTTTCAAAAATATGTGCCTCACTTTATTGTTACCTTTGCTTTATTGTGGTGGTCTAAAAATGTATTCACCATATCTCTGAAGTATGCCTGTATATTAGACCTCTAGATATATCCATTCATCCTATATAGCTGGAAGTATGTACCCTTTGACCAACACCCCCTCATTTACCCCACTTCCTCACCCTGGGAACCATTGTTCTACTTTCTGCTTCTAAGTATTTAATTTGCTTAGATTCCACGTTAAAGTGAGATCATTTCATTTTTGTATTTTTTTATGTGTTTTTTTCCTTTCTAGGTCTAGCTTATGTTACTTAGCATAATGTCCTCCAGGTTTATCCATGTTGTTGCAAATGGCAGAATCTTCTTTTTGAAGGTTGAGTAATATTCCATTGTGATATATAGTCACACACACGTCTCACAACTTCTTTATCCATCAATAGATACTTAGACTGTTTCCATATCTTGGCTATTGTGTATAATGCCACAATGAACATGGAACTGTAGGTATCTTTTTAAGATGCCATTTTCATTTCCTCTGGTTATAGACTCAGCAGAGGGATTGCTGGATCATATGAAAGTTCTATTTTGAGTTTTATCCTTCTCTTTATCGGGCTGGAGAAGAAATAAAGAAAACATAAAAGAATATGGAGGACAGAGAGAGACCGTAAGCCACATCTCATAAATAAGATGAGAAAACTATTTCCGAAGGAACAATTTATAGAGAGCATTTTGTAAAACCTGTTAGAGAGAAGTAAAGTTCCTTCCACCAAACAACTGATAAAAGTCTGAAAAAGGGAACAGAGAATGATCACATGGTTTTTGATACAAAAGAGTGGCCACAGAGTAAAACTCCATGATATAAATAGTTTACTAATATGCAAAGGACTCAGTAGAAACTGAAAGAAAAAAATAAGGACCAGAACTGAACAGAGAAGATTCTTTATATCACATTGGCTAACTTGTTTTATATAGAGGAAAAAGTGGGAACTTTTACTCTGAACTCATTATAAAACATTTATTGTTCATATTATACAATCAAACATGTTTGCATCATATTATATAACAACCATGTATAGCTTTCATTCCATAGTTTGGACTCTTTTCCAAGCTATCCTTTGGTTAACTTTATGAAGATTCAAAGCAAAAATGACACTTCTATTGTGAAGGATAACAAGGGCAGGAAAAACAGCATATAACTATATAGTTAAGATTATCGTGATCAGGGTAAGAATTCTTCTTTTTTTTCCCTGATTTTTTTACATTTAATTTTATTGTTGTTGTATTATATCCATCCCCTTTTTACTCCCCTCTGTACCTTTCCCCACCCATCCACTCCTCCCCTCAAAGTCAATCCCACTTGTTGTCCATGTCCATAATTCTTTCTTACTCATTCCTTGACTAAATTGCTCCTCTTCTTTGCCTTCTCCTCCCCGCTCCCCACTGCCCACTGAAGGTCTATTCATTGTATTCATGTATCTGGTTCTGTTTTGCTCATTTGTTTTGTTCATTATTGTCCTGTAATGGATGATATCATATGGTATTTGTCTTTCACTGACTGGCTTATTTCACTAAGCATAATATTTTCTAGTTCCATCCATATTATTGTAAAGGGTAGGAGTTTCTTCTTTCTTTCTGCTGTGTAGTATTCCATTGTGTAAGTGTACCAACATTTTTTGATCCAATCATCCACTGATGGACATTTAGGCTATTTCCAGCACTTGGCTATTATAAATAGTGCTGCTATGAGCATAGAGGTACATAGGTTCTTATGAATTGGTGTTTCAGGGTTCTTCGGGCATAGTAAAAAGATCACTTTAAAGCATTCATAAGTTAAAGTTGGTTATTATCCATTCAGCTGTCCTATGTCTTTTCATTGGTGCATTTAATCCATTTACCTTTGTACCTGTGTTTCCGTCTTTCTATTTCTTCATCTTCTTAAAGCAGACTCTTTAGCATCTCTTGCAATGCTGGGTTGGTAGAGATGTATTCTTTTAGACTTCTTTTGTCTGGAAAACTCATTATTTCACCTTCCATTTTGAATGACAGCCTTGCTGGGTAGAGTATTCTTGGTTGCAGGCCTCTGTTTTTCATCGCTTGAAATATTTTTTTGCCATTCCCATCTGGCTTGTTATGTTTCTGTGGAGAAATCAGCTGATAACCTTATGGGAGCACCCTAGTATGTTATTAGCTCTTTCTCTCTTGCTGCTTTTAGGATTCTCTCCTTGTCTTTGAAATTTGCCATTTTCATTATGATGTGTCTTGGAGTGGGCCTTTTTGGGTTCATCTTCCTTGGGACCCTCTGTGCTTCCTGAGTTTGCATGACATTTTCACTCCTCAAGAAAGTTTTCTTTCATTACTTTTTTCAAACAGGTTTTCTATCCCTTGCTTCCCCTCTTCTCCTTTTGGTATCCCTATGATACAGATATTATTATATTTCATGTAGCTCTCTTAAATCATCTGCATTCTTTTTCAGTCTTTTTTCATTTTGTTGCACTGCCTGGGAATGTTTTTCTACATTGACCTCCAGCTCGATGATCTGATTCTCTGCTTTCTCTAACCTGCTTTTGATTCCTTCTACTGTGTTTTTTAAATTCAGAAATTGTACTCTTCATTTATTCCTGGCTCTTACTGATGGTTTCTATGTCCTTTTTAATGCTGATGTAGTTCTTAATAAGTTCCTTGTAGCTTTCCTGGAGTTCTTTGTAGTTCCCCTGGAGTTATTTATAGTTTTCTTTGAACTCGCTGAGCTCATTGAGCTTCTCTATCATCATTATTTTGAATTCCATGTCTGGGAGTATGCTTGCATCTGTTTCATTTTGCACTCTTCCTGGGAATTCCTCCTTTCCATTTGCTGAGGGTTTATTTCTTTGTCTCCCCATCTTAGGTGGCTCTTGTTTATTTTTGCTTCTTAGATTGGTCTGCTTTGACTTACTGTCTTAGTGGTGTGACCTTCTGTGGTATAGAGGTGCATTTTTTTTTACTTCCTGAATCTGTGCTTAGTGACATCAGCTTGTGTCCCAGTCTGGGCCTAGCCAGCCAGTTGGAGGCTACCAGAGATCCACTGTCTTTGTCTGTCTTCTTTTGTTATTAATCCAGTCTGCGAGAAGTGGTCAGTTTTAGGCACCCCTGGGTGGGAACAGATGAACTCAGTTGTTAATCCAATCAATCTGGGACAGGAGGTCAGGTTTAGGCACTGCTGGGTGGGACAGATTAATCCCTATGGGTGGGGCTGTGGCTTCCTCTCAGGCTCTCACCTTTGGAGAAGAATGGTCTTCTGGTTGTATGGGGGAATGGGTCAGCCCTGGACTCACAGGCTGCTCCCTCAGGTCTCCCCCTAAAGCCACTGACCCAAACTTTCCCCAAGCTTCTCTAGCCCACTCTGACCTTTCTCTGCTGGAGCCCAGGGTAGGTGGTGCCACTGTATGTATTTTTGTGCATGGTCCCCTTAAGAATTTAGACTCTTTGTCAAGCAGCTAAACCTGGTGGCTTTTTGTTTTTTACAGATGGGTGCAGTTTTGCTGTCAGCTGTGGTGTTGTAGGCTGGGAAGCCCAGTTGGGGGTTTAGATCCCACACTTCTCAGGTGGAGCCCCAGCTGCCGAGATGTTTCTCTGTCCCTTCGGCTGCTGCCCATGGGAGCCCCACCAGCCCTCTCATGTCTCTGCACTTCCTACCCATCACATTGTGATGATGCAGCCTCTTCTGTTCTATCCATAGGAATAAGGCTTCTCTTCTATTGGTGTTCTGTTGGTTATTCTGGATGACTTCTTCCCAGTTAAATTGTAATTCCAGTTTGGTGTTGAGAGGAGATTAGTGTAGCTCCACATACTTCTCCACCATCTTGGTTCTCCTACAATGTTTCTTCAAGAATTCTTCTTATATTAACATGGTAAACAAGGCTCATTTCTGCCAGAAATGAAACAATGTACATTTGGAAAGAATTTTTTAAACATAGTATACAATTCTTGCCTTTCAGGGTTTTTTTAAACCCAGAAAGAAGATGACAAAGGTCATTTAACTATTTTTCCTTATCACTTATCTATGTATATTTCATCTGAAAGCTCACAGTTTCTTTACTTTGGGCCTTTCTTATCTATCTTAGCCTTTCCTCTCCACACCATTCTTATGTTCTCCAAAATCTTCCTTCCATGTAGATTCAAACTAATGCAATAAGAAGCTTGAAGAACTGAGATGCATGAACAAAAGACTAGTTGCTGACATTATTATGATTCTACCATTTTAAAGTGTATGCTTCACTTATACAGTGCAATAAAATATCTCCTCTATGCCCAATGGAAATAATTTTAATTTCTTCTCACTTCTTGTTAAAGGTAGGCTTATATACTAGAAAATATATTGCATTTTTAAGTAGTATAGAGAAAATGAACTGGAAGTGATTTCAGATAAAAAAGATATATGCAATTGGTGAAATGCAATAAGAAGGAGGTAATCTTAGAGGTGGCTCCTGAATAATGATACTAATTTAACATGAAGAGATGTTATAAGGTATTGGGGAAGGTTAAAATGAAGAAAGGCTATTAGGCACTGGTGCAAATGCTTAAGAATGGGAATATGAAGAAAGAGGTTTAAAATTTGTTTAAAGATATGATAAAAAAATGAAAGAAAAAGTGCTCTGAAATGTTGACCCTAATCAGCAAGTGTCATGGAGGCAGTGGCCTGGATAGAGGTGCCACTATGAGATGAATCTGGCACAGGTTTCCTGTGACCTGGAGACAAGGGATCAGGCAGAAGGTTAGCTGAGACCCAAGCTAGAGTGGAATTAACAGAAGTAAAGAAGAGGACAAACCCATAGAATTGGAAATTTGGGACTGTAGAAGGAGAAATATGTATAAGTGATATATGGAGTCAAAAAATATACTGTAGTTCTGAAACTGAATGCTTAGGTAAATTGAAATCAAGGGAAAGAAAAGGGCTATTTCTTTTATTTTAGCCATATTTAACCTACGACTATTAGAGAGATCCAATTTATAGTAAAACCTTTTAATAAGCAAGTTTCCCTCCATTTCTGAGTTTATGGTAATCAGAAAATGTCTGAGTTACTATAATTTTCTAAATAATTCTTGAAGGAAAGGTTCATATTCCATTACAACAGCAAGAATCACAAGACTGCAAGGAATCTGGAAAATGTTCAAGATTCACAATAATACTTCAAATTTTCTCTGCAAATTGTCATTATGGGTGATAAATACTAGAAAATATAGAATGCCTGACTATACTTTTCTTCAGCACATGCTAATTGAGTAAATTATTTAACATCTCTGATTCTTAGTTTTCTGTAAAGTGAGATGTGTAATATAATGATTAATGACATATGTCCATCCCTTTACAGAGTTACTCTAAGAATCAAGAGAAGTAAAAGCAAACATCTCTCAAGTGTCTATACGCTAAAAGACACTATCAATTATGTGGTGTGTGACACAGCTAGTAACTGTAAATTCTAGCAGATCCTCCTAGTTGTTACTGATATAATGACTATAACTATATCTACTAAATAAACTATTGCTACTTCTGGTACTACTGCCACTACTTGAGGCCATTTTTTAGTGACTGGGATCTTCACCTCTCTCAAGAGATGGTCAGCTGGTCATTTGATTATCTCTATCTCCTCCAGAATCCATTGGAAAAAAATAGTAAAGGAATAACAATGGCATAAATCAACAGAAATGGGACATAATGTGGCAACTGATTGAAAAAAAAAAGTGAAAATGGAAAGCAGATCAAAAAGCATTCATTGATTTCATAATGATAAGTTCAGGACAAAGGAATTTGCATGATTTTCCTTGGGAAGCTCCAGAACATTTTAAGACCTAACAAAATGTAAAGAGTGGGAATGAAAAAAGTGAGATCATTTTAAACCTATTATACTAAAGATATGAATCCATTCTTTTCTCAAATCAGTGCAAAAAAAATCAGCAATTACCTGTCTACTTTACAGGCAGAATTTTTAAGCCTTCTCCTAGAGAAATTTATCTGGAAGCACAAGGTTCAAAGTCAGCACATGTGAGGAAAGGTGAAAGTGGGGAAGATAGTTTACAACAAGGAAGTAAGATGCAAATTTGTACATTGGGTGGTCAGACATGCTAATTGCTTGAAGTATGAGCAACAGGCTGTTGCATCCTTCCCTGGGAGGGCTCTTGGAAGCATCATTTCCTGATAACTGAAAATTCTCAGAGAAATGACATGTACACATTCATATTATGGAACAGTTGATCCTAGCAAAAGAGCCATTTGCTCACCCAGACACAATCTCCAATTAGTCCCTTGTTCTTTGGCTAATCAGTACACAAAGGGCCTCTAAACTGTTATTTCAATATGTCTATTTTATATAAAAAAGGAACATTTGAAGATCACCTGACACCTGAGGAAAGACCTCAAAATGCAAGGCTGAGAAAAATATAGAAAAATGATATTTCAGTCTTGGGGGGAAAAGTGGTAACTCCTTAAAAATAAACAAAAATGTTAAATAATTATTTTCCACAATGAGGAGTTAATGCATGCAATTTTTTTAAATTGCTATGAAAATGAAAATCTGTAAATAAGAAAGAACTCTTGCAAATTAAAGTAGTACAGAATAGTTCTACTAGCATTATAAAGTTAAATTTAAAATATTTAAGGAAAAACAAAAATCCATATAGTTGTAAAACATGAAATAAAATTTACTTAGAGAATAAATCTAAGAACAATTTCTGACTTAAAAATTCCAGAAAGCACAGATGGAGAGTTAACTGAAAGAAATTACTGAAGAGAAACTCTGGAATAAAGTACACAAGTCTTCAGATTGCTTGAAATAATCCATAAGAAAGTCTTAATCCCAAGGAAAACTTTTGAGGTACTATGAGAGTTCTAGCTATTTATCTACCATAAAAAGGCATTTTTTTTTTTTTTTTGAGTGATCGATCTTCTTGGTTTGCCTGTACTAAAAGGTTTCCAGCCACAGGATTTTAAGTTTAAAACCAGGATAGTCTCTAGGAAGGAGGGATACTGATAAAGGTGGTGAGTAAAGGAAATTCTTCTTTATTATTATTGTCATCTTCATCTTCCTCATTATTAGTATTAATAGTAGTGTGATAAAATTTTTATTACATTTACATTTATAAAAATATTCTGTGGGTATTTTTATCTCTAATGAACATAGCAAATGGAAAATAAAGAATTTAAAAAATTTGGCATGACCTTTGCTTTATTGTCATTGTAAATAATTATATGCCATTTCAAAAACAGTTGATTAAAATACAAATATCAGGCTAAAACACTATTTGCTAGTGTGACACTAGAAATAAGTTTCCTCCAACTTAATAGTAAATGCAAAAATTCACCCACAGCACACAGTATTTAACAAATCTGACATAGATCCTGAAAATCTTTCCATATCATTCTAAATCTATGTCATAAAATTGTCTTATAAAATTAAAATTCTGTTTTTGCCTTAAGAGACAGAAAACTGAATGATAGAAACCTTCTGCTAACAATATGGGTAACCTCCCTATAGAACACATTACCAAAATGTAGTCACACCCAAGGGATGCTTTAACAATTGAGCATTAATTTGGCCAAGGCCTTTACAGGTTAGATGGAACCTCCTCACTCAGCATTGTAAAACATGGAAATTACCATTCCTCTCCCATAAACTATGTCTCAATCAAGTTTTATTGTGACTTTTAAATCCTACCATGACAGAAATACATGCACAGTCTTTATTCCAAAGGCACAGACTACCTAGAGTCAAATTATAAGCTTGTACTTTTAAGACTGTTAACTGTTAAGACTGTAGAAGTCATTAAACACTTCATTTCACTAGAGAGCAAGAGAAACAACACTAAAGTGAACTAATGCAAAGGTCTATTGAGATACTGATATTTAGAGAGGAAAGATTTGTTTCATAAGACCAAGATCCATACTCCATAGACCCTAGATAGAGGGCTGCAGCCAAGCAAAACGTGAGGGTTAGATGTTGTGTCCTTGATACCACTGAATTGGCAGGACAGAGTGGCTGGTTGGGGAGTTTAAATTGTGCATGCTTTAGCACATTTCCAGTGCCCCTGACAAAGTAAATGATTCCCTTGCCATCATGTGAACATTCAAAGTACATTCATTGTTAATTCATAGGTCAACCAAAATGAAGAGAGTGTGTGGCACGGAGTGCAAAAGACCTCTATCTTGTGGCACCAATAAAGGGTTTTGAGGAAATATTCATTTAAAGTTTCATTTTACAGTTTTATACAGACATCCAAGCTCTTTTAGTTTCAGCGTCTTTCATAATGAGTCTTACACTTGAACCCTGAACTAGAACACACTAATCACATCTACTTTCTTACATTTCCAGGAGACACTATAATGCAAATTCTGAGTGTGTCTGAGGCTGATTATCCCCTCAAATCCTAAACAGCTCAGTGTCTACTATTTTCAAATTTTAATTTATGTGCTTAAATATTTTTGTTATGACTAAATCAAAGAAAACCCAAGAAATTAGGTATAAAAGTTGTTTTATGCACAGCTAAATGTTGAGAGCTCAAGTCATGAAATGTAAGCTACAATTCTCTTTTTCAGTGATGATTTATATGCAAAATATTAAGAGTGTTTGAGTTTTGATATCATAAAAGGAAAACAAAAATATGCACCATGCTATGAAAAGATACAGGCTGTTCAGATAAATGAAATAGATATTTTTGGACATTTGCCCCAAGAATTTGCCTACAAAAATTAAAACCGTGTGTCTACTTTCCTAAAGAAGGTTTGAGGACTCTCAAATTTATGTATGTGTCTTAAATATGAAAATAAAAAAGATTGGAATGGCAAGAAAAATCATTCTTAAAATCCCATATGATTTAAAACATTCAGACATCATTAAGCTGATCATTAATAAAAACCACTATTTTTAGTTATTGTAAGAGCACCCCCTCTTCACTTCTATAAATTATGTACACATAACACTAAATGTTTAAATATAAACTAAAGAATCGAATCAATTATCCAGATATTTTGAAATATTTAGTAACAGACACCCAGATACTAGGTTGATTATTTATTACCATTTTCAAACACATGTTTAGAATCAGAGTCACAAAAGCTGTTACGTATTTTTTTTTTCAAGATAAAAGCTGAAATGGAATTGTGCCTTCTGATTTATTTTAATTAGAAAATAATTCTAACATAATTATTACTCTCACAACAGCACAGTAGTCTGTTATGGCATTGTTAATAATTTATCACAGTATTAAAAAAGAAAAACAAATTTACAAACAAAATCTTATCCATCAAAAAGTCAGAACATCTGCAGGGAAAGTAAAGCATTCACACATCTGATTGACTATCCCCATATTATATTATCCACATATTTGTAAACTACATCTCTCCATCTAAGAACATCTATCAATATGCTTTGGCCTCATCAACAAAGTAAAGCAATACCAACACAATCAATATGGTTTATGCAATGTTTATGTCCTTAGCTGAAAGGAAGGACATTTGGGGTAATATTCAGGCAAAAAATAAAAGGCTATTTAGCCATCGTAATCAGTCAGGATATTTTATTTTACATAGACATTAAGAAATGATACTCAGTGCTTGCTTCAGCAGCACATATACTAAAATTGGAACGATACAAAGATTAGCATGGCCCCTGAGCAAGGATGACACACAAATTCATGAAGCATTCCACATTTTAGCACCAATCAAAAGACATAGGGTAGCCGAATGGATAAGACAACATGACCCACATATATGCTGTCTTCAAGAGACCCACCTCAGAACAAAAGATCGACACAGATTGAGAGTGAAGGGATGAAAAAATATAGGTCAAGCAAATGGACACGAAAAAAAAGCTGGAGTAGCAATACTGATTTCAGATAAAATAGATTTTACAATGAAGGACATAAAAAGGGACAAAGATGGACATTTCATAATACTTAAGGGAACAATCCATCAAGAAGAAATAACTGATAAATATATACACACCCAACATAAGAGCTACGAAATATATAAGGAAAATTTTGGAAGACTTTAAGGAAGACATAGACAGCAACACACTAATAGTAGGGGACTCTAATACCCCACTATCAACAATGGACAGATCTTCCAAACAAAAAATCCCCAGAGATGTTGTGGCATTGAACAACACTCTAGATGAAATGGACCTAACTGATGTATACAGAGTCTTTTACCCCAAAGAAGCAAAATACACATTCTTTTCAAATGCACATGGATCATTCTCCAAGATAGACCACATGGTATGTCAAAAGACAAGCCTCCACAAATACAGGAAAATTGAAATCATACAAACTATCTTCTCAGATCATAATGGCTTGAAGCTAGAAACCAATCTCAAGGGAAAAACCCAAAAATTATCTAACTCATGGAGACTGAATAACATGCTTTTAAGCAATGAAGGGGTCAACAATGAGATCAAAGATGAAATCAAAAAGTTCCTGGAAACAAATGACAATGAACACACAACAGCCCAAAACCTATGGGATACAGCAAAGGCAGTTCTCAGGGGGAAATTTATAG
>PVIW01015095.1:0-20914 GCA_004026585.1 Noctilio leporinus | reverse complement strand
ACTTTGGAATCTTGAGCATGCTTTCATTAGCTTTTCTTTTTCCATGGACATCATATTTTCAATCTTAGTTTTAACAGCCTCTTTATTGGAATGAGGTTGTTTATTAACTTCTCTCTCACAAATGCTGCATACATAATAGTCTAAAGGATTTGCATCTGGTGAACTAGGCAGCCAGGTTTCCTTTGACCAGAATTCAGGAACACTGACACTAAGACATTCTTGCACCTTTTTGGGTTTATGTGCTGGTGCACCATCTTGCTGGAAGATAAAATGAGGTCCATTTGAGACTTGCTTCCTCCACAGTATAACTACTTCTCTCAAAACATCAAAGTAAACATTAGCAGTCACCTTCAAGCCTTGTGGGAAAAAATGTGGTGTCATGATATCTCCTTCATTGCTGACAATACCTAACACCATCACTGTGGAAGGAAATTGCATTGTCATGACAATTGCCACTTCATTAAAATTTTCACAGAGCCACCTGTTGTGTCTTTTGTTCACTATTTGGTCCTGCTGAAACTTCTTTGCATCAGTGAAGAGAATCAGAAGGTTTCTTTCTTTGGGATGTTTCAATTTTGTTAGCACTTTGTTTTTTCAAAGTACCTTTGCCTGCTGGCCTCTTCTAAGAATATATGGCTTGTATCTGATATCTTCAACAATAATCTTGGGACCCATTGCATCTGACATCTGCAGTTCTCTTGCTATGGAGTGCATTGATTTTCCTGGATCTTCATTGATGATCTCCTGGATTCTGTGTACAATATCTAGACTTGTGCGATCCTTGTGTACCTTATGCATTTTCCTTGTTAGTATGGTGACATCAGGATCAGCATCATACACCTTTTTCACATTGTAAACTAGTATGTAAACACGTAGTATGTAAAGGAATATTATTGAAGTCCACAATTTCCTTAGTAGTTGGCCCTGCACGTAGTCCAGAAATTATGTTTGCTCTAACATTGTGTTCCTTCAACATAGGGTTGCTCTCAGAATTTAATACTTTATATCTGAAACTATGATATTAAATCATAACCTGAGAAATATAGCTTTTCAAAATTAATAAGAAGCATGCAAAATAAGGAGAAGCAAAGTATTGTGTGTACTCTATATTCCACCTAAGGGAATGATTAAAGGCTGAGTCAGACTACAAACAAGTCAGGAGGTCTCTGAGTTAACATGATTACCAAAATGAGGACACAACTAAGTTAGTCATGGATACCTCTGAGAACAAAGGGAAGAAGGGATGGCCACATTCACACCAAAAGTTGACTGTGCTAGGGTTTAAACTGCCCAATCATCTCTTTAGACATTATTGAAACAGATTGTGACTTCAAAGTACTCAGCCATTGAGGAAACAGGGGAGGGATTACTCGAATCAGGGATAAATTCACCTGTTTTTCCCGTTCCAGTGTGCTTGCCTACCAGATACCACCAGTAGGTACCCACGCTTGCAAGAACGCAATTAGACACCTAGCTTTTGCTAAACTCCTGGCCTCATTATCCATTTGTTTTGTGGGCTGGGTGAGTATATTGCTGGCACTGGGGGGTTAGAACCCACCCTTCTCATTTTCAATCCCCAGCTCCAGTTCTGTCAGCTGCCACCCTTGGGAGCTGAACTCATGTCTCTGCACTTCCTACCAGTCACATTGTCATGAATCAGCCTCTTCTGTTCTGTCTGTGGTAATAAGGCTTCTCTCCAGCTGGTGTTCTCTTGCTTATTTTGAAAGATTTCTTCTCAATTAAGTTGTAATTCCAGATTGGTTCTGGGAGAAGATCGATGTAGCTACACTTACTCCTCTGCTCTCTTGGTTCTCTAGTTTTATTTGTTTTTGTTTTTTTCTAATATATCTCTTTCACCCAGGTTTCCAATTTTATGGCATATAGTTCTTCATAGTATTTTCTTACAATCCTTTGTATTTCTGCAGTATTGTTTGTAACTTCTTTCATTTCTGATTTTATTTAGTTGTGCCATCTTTTTCTTGATAAGCCTATTTAAAGGTTTGTCAATTTTGTTTATCTTTTCAGAGAACTGGCTCCTGGATTTACTGATCCTTTGAATTGTTCTTTTAGTCTTTATGTAATTTAATTCATCCTAATCTTTCTTATTTTCTTCCTTCTACTTGTTTTGAGCATTATTTTTTGTTGTTATTCTAGTTCTGTTAGATGTAGGTTTTGGTTGTTTATTTGAGATTTTTAAATCTTCTTTAGGTAAACCTGTATTGCTATGAACTTCCCTCAATACTGCCTTCACTGTGTCTCATAAGTTTTGGGTTGTTGTGTGTTCGTTTTCATTTGCTTCCAGATACTTTTTGATTGCTTCCTTGATATAATTGTTGACCCAGTAATTACCAAAAAACATGTTATTCAGTCTTCATGTATTTGAATGTCTATGCATTTTTTCAAAAGATTTTATTTATTATTTCCAGAGAGAGGGGAAGGGAAAGAGGCAGATAGGGAGAGAAACATCAATGTATGGTTGCCTTTCACCTGCCTTCAACTAAAGACCTGGCTGGAGACCTGGCTTGCAACCTTGTTATGTGCCCTGGCTGGGGAATCAAACCAGCCACCTGTGGGTTTGCAGGCGGGTGCCTTATCCATTGATCCATCAACCAGGGCCTTGCTTATGCATTTTTTCCTTGCGGATGGTTTCTAGTTTAGATCCATTGTCATCTGAGCTCATACTCAACATGATTTCAATTTTCTTGAATTTGTTGAGGATTTTTGTGTCCTACCATGTGGTCTTTTTTTTTAAATGTTTCATGTGCATTTGAAAAGGATGTATATTTTGCTTTGTAGTGAAAGGTTCTGTATATATCAATTAAGTCCATTAGATCTAGAGTGCCACAATATCTTTGCTGAGTCTTTATTTGGAAAAGCTGTCCATTGTTGACAGTGGGGTATTAAAATCCCCTCTGGTGACTGTGTTGTTGTCAATATCTTTCTTGAAATCCTTCAATATTTTCTTTATATCTTTAGGTACTGCTATGCTGTGTGCATATGAATTTACAAGGGTTATATTCTGATATTGGATTGTTCCTTTAATTATTACATAGTGACCTGCTTTGTCCCTTTTTATGGCTTTTGTTTTGAAGTTTGTTTTACCTGATATGAGTATTGCTATTCCATCTTTCTTTTTGTGTCTATTTTTTGGAATGATTTTTTCCATTCTTTCATTTTCAATCTGTGTAGATTTTTTTTGTTATGAGGTAGATCTCTTTTAGACAGCATATATGTGAGCAATATTTTCTTATCCATTCAGCTATCCTATATCTTTTGATTTGAGCATTTAATCCATTTATATTTAAGGTTATTTTTGGACAGGTACTTGTTTATTGCCATTTTTTCCATACTTGTGTTTCTTTCTCTCTCTCTCTATCTCTTTCCAATTTCTTCTCCTTTTTATAGCAGCCAGTTTAGTATCTCTTGTAGTACTGGCGTGGTGGGGATGTACTCTTTTCACCTTTTTGTCTGGGAAGTTATTATTTTTCTTTTCCATTTTAAATGAGAGCTTTGCTGAATAGCATAGTCTTGGTTGTAGGTGTTTGTCTTGGGGTGGGCCTCTTTGGGTTAATCTTAATTGGGACCCTCTGTGCTTCCAGAATTTGCACAATTTTTTTCCTTTACCAAGTTTAGGGAAGTTTCCTGTTATTTTATCAACCAGGTTTTCTGTCCCTTGATCCTTTTCTTCTGATATTCCTGTGATGCAAATGTTGTTATGTTTCATATTGCCCTGAAACTCCTTTAAATTATTCTTGTTCTTTTTTAGTCTTTTTTGTTTGTTTATTTTACTATTCTGACTGGGTACTGTATTTCCTTCTACCTTGTTTCCAGCTCACTGATTTGGTCCTCTGCTTCATCTGGCCTGCTTTAAATTCCTTCTAGTGTAGTCCTCATTCAGATACTGTATTCTTCATTTCTATTTCGTTCTTATTCATAGTTTTTATGTCATTTTTTTCATGCTGATATAGTTCCAAGTTCCTTATGGTTCTCATTTAGTTCCTTGAACATCCTTATAACCATATCAGTGTCTGATAGATTCTTTGCCTCAATTTCATTTAGCTCTGTTCTAGGGATCCCCCCTTTCCTTTAAATTGGGGGTTCTTTCTATGTCTCCCCATTTTTAGGTGACTGTTTCTATGTCTCAGGTTGCTCTGCTTGCCTGCCTGTCTTCATGGGGTTGACTTCAGTGGTAGGAGTTCTGTGGGATTCAGTGGTGTAGTCACTTTAATCTCTTGATTTGAATGCTCTAGGGTTCCACTTTATTCAGTTTAAATGGGCTCTCTTGTTGTACTTGAGCTTTGTTTATTGCTGGCTTGTTTGTTGGTGGGTTCTTCCCTCCAGTTTACTGACTGTGTGTCACAATGCCTGCCATGTCTTGTATGCTGTTGTACAGGTGCTGGTTAACAAAGTAGTATTCCCAGGAAACCAAACCCACAAAAGCAAAAATACCCCCTACCACATCAGCAATGTCAACAGTGATTGAGCAAATGTAAATAAAGATGGAAAGAGATTAGGAATAGTAGAAGATAAGCAAAAAGGAATATGAGATGAGTAAAGGAGAGAAAATTATTTTGAGTGGAAAGGAGGAGGAATAATAAGAGTAGGGAATAGAAACAAGGTGAAGAAAGGGAAAATATAATTTAAAGTATAAGTAAAACAAGGAAGTCAATGGCAAAATGGAGCAAGAAAAGGTAAAAATATACTATGAGGTTTGAAATATTAAAAAGATAGTGAATTGAAATTGTAAAAAAAATAGTAAATAAAATTGCGAAAAACCACAATAGAGTCAATAACAATAAAAGCTCAGCAAAGATGAATAAAAGTGGAAAGAGAATAAGATTATACCAAATAGAAAAGAGAATATGAGATATTCATAATAAAGAAAATTAGTTTGAGCAGATGGGAGAGGATAAATAATAAGAGTAAGGAATAAAATTCAGTTTACAAAAGGGAAAAAAATAAACTTCCTAAGTCAAATAAGCAAGGGCAAAAGGAATATAAAATACACTAAGGTAGTATAACCTATGAGATTTGATTTTTTAAAAAAAAGTAGTGAACAAATAGGAATACTGTTATAGAAACAGCAATAACCATATTATCCACTCCAAACAAGCCACAATTTATAAAGGTGGAAAGGAAATAAGAATGTTTAAGAGAGGGAAGAAGAATGTGAGCTGACTAAAGAACAGAAGAATGCTTTTAAGAGGAGGAAGGGAGGAGAAATAGTAAGAGTAAAAAATACAAACAAGGTATAGTGTGGGGGGAAAGAAAATTTACAAAAATAAGAAAGAAGGCAAAATGGAGGAAGACAAGGGAGGAGTACAATGTGAGATTTGAAGTAACAATAAAGTAAAAAAATAATATAAAATCTAAATTAAAATAGAAATAAAGTCAAAGAATTGTGAATTAGAATACAATTAAAGCAAAAGAAGAAATAGTAAAAGGCTACGTGTAAGGAAGACAAAATGCAAATTCTGAAGAGCTGAAATTCATCTTAGCAGTTTGGTGTTTATCTTCTGACTTGTCTTTCTGGACCCGACTAGTTTTTCACCACCTCAAGGACCCCGAGTGGGTCATCCCACTTCCAGCAGCACCGCTTGTCTCATCTTCACCTGCCTGCAGAGGGAGCTTCTGTTGCAATCGAAAGGTGGGACCCAAGGTCTCCCCTGGGAGGCACTGTTCAGTCTTTGGGAAAATTTTTGGATGTGTTTCCCTTGCTCCTGTACTAGTCAGTTTGGTCTGTACCAGCTTATTTCCAATAACGTATACTTTCTGATGAACTAGCTGTCCATTTCAAGGAGGAGTCAATCTCTGTAAGATGGGTAGCTCTCTCCTGCTTGGTGTTAATGGCCGCTCTGTGTAAGAGTTGAGGCTGGGAGGCCCCAATTTCCCTTTGCTGCTCCGCTTTCTGATTTCCCTGTTTTGCTGGCCTCAGTGGAATGAGGGCTCTAGGAACCAGTGGGTTTTGTCGCCCTGAGAGAAGTTCAAAATGGGCCCTTTAGGGGTTACTTAAGCCTGACCTGCCTGTTTTGCAAAGCTTTTCCTTTGGTGGTACTTTCAGTCCTGCAGCAGGTAGGTGCTAGGTGTGACCTTTCCTTCCCAGAGATCTGACCTTTGCTGTCTGTCTCAGGTGCTCACCTCCCGCCCTCCCAGTTCCCAGCCCACTGCTGTTGAAGCAGACAGAGTCTGAAACTCTCTCCTCTTGGAGCCTTCACCTGCCCAGGTGCACTGAGTGGAAGCAAATTGTGCCCTGAATCCCTTCCCCTTGCTGGCTGGGCAGCTGAGCTGGGGTCCCTGCCCACCATGCCTCAGCTTCCCTTTTAAAAAGTCCTACTGGGCACTCCCACTACAGCCCTGAGTCACTGTCCAGCTTTCCCATTTGCACCACCTGTCAAAAAAGCCTAGAATCTCTCTTTTTAAAAAAATATTTTATTATTTTTCAGAGAGAGGGGAAGGGAGAGAGGCAGAGAGAGAGAGAGAAACATGAATGCATGGTTGCCTTTCACCAAGAATCTCTTACAGTCACTGCTGGCCTGACCTTGGTCAGCTTTCTCCACCTGACCCAAGTGCAGGTAGAATCCCTCTCACACACACGTACACACACACACACACATGCACATGCACATGTGCACACACACATTACCTGGACCTCCCCCACTTTGTTGTACCTAAGTCACTCCTAGCCTGGGTCTGGAGGTTCCCTGCCCTGGGAAGGGAGAGGGTCACAGAGCTGCAATCTCTTGACCCGGTTCTCCACGGCTGTGGGTGTCACACAGGAGGTATTTCCTAAAATCTCCCTACTGCCCATCCTGAAGCGCCTTCTGTATTCCTTGGTTTCCAAACTTCATATCAGCTAAGATTCCACTGAATGTTCAGTTTATTTTCCAGAAGATTAGCCAGCATCCGAGTTGGGAGCAATAGAAGATGAACTCAGCCTCCACCTACTTGGCTGCTACCTCTAAAAGCCTCCAGAGAATGCTTCTTATTAATTTTCAAGAAAACTAAGATATCTCTGCTGACCAGTATTTTACCTCGCCTATGTTGTTCATTAATGTCCATGTAAAACTTCATGACCTGCAACATCCTGAGGTTAAGATGAAGCAGCTATGATAAGAGCACCTTCTGGTCACAATGAAAAAGCTCATAGAATAAATTACTCTACTGCTTATCACTGCTTAGTGGTTCAAGAGTGATTACTTTTTTTCTGTTTTATAGTATTACCAGAAACTTCTTCATATTTTTATTACTTTTCTTGCAGTAAACTCTGTGAAAGAAAAAAAAATCACTTTGAATGGAATCTGTTATTTTTCATCCTCTAAAGGTGTGTACTTTAATTGAATTTTTTCTTTCAGTACAGGAGAAAAAATGTACTTTCTATATCACAACATCCCCTTAACTGTTTTTCTCAGTACCATTTTTTTGTAAGAATAAAAATAAGGGGTACTTTGTCTCTGTGTATTTTTATTTGATGTACAGTAATCAATTTCAATATGCAGGACAAAGAATGTCAACATAAAATGTGCTTCCTTGATAAAGGTTATAGCGATTTCCTAATAAATAATCAAGACCTTTCCTTAAGTCCTTTCATCAATTTAATGTTGTTATTATTCTAAGTGAATATTTATATATTCTTTCTTTAACCTTTCAAAGATTCATGAGTGTAGATCTGCTTTTGCTTGCTGTCTTGAAGAAATTACATAACCTCAGTTTCTCTCTATCCTTGTGTAGACCAGTTGTGGATGAACCAGCTGCTTCCCACAGTTAGTTATGAGAATCTTTTTTGTTTTTTCTTTAAGATTGCATTTATTATTTCCAGAGAGGGGCATGGAGAGAGGCACAGAGGGAGAGAGACATCAATATGTGGTTGCCTTTCATCTACCTCCATCTACAGACCTGGCTGGAGACCTGGCTTGCAACCTGGTTATGTGCCCTGGCTGGGAATCAAACCAGTGACCTTTGGGTTCACAGGCTGACACTTTATCCACTGTGCCACCAGCCAGGGCAGTTATGAGAATCTCTTGTGCTAGTAATGGGAATGGGGTTGGTTATAAAATAACTTACACGTGTACTTAAACTCTGAATTGTCTTAGCTACATATTCCCTCCATGGATGATGAAATTATACCTGGTTATAAAGGACTTGAATATTAAATAGTACCTGAGTATCATATGTTGTCTTCCATAGAAATGAAATGATGTCCTATTTACCTAATGCCAAATATATGCTTGATTAGTAATGTACCATCTTTTGGATTTACTGGAACTTCATTTTTTGTGAATATATTACACTGATTGTACAATATTAGTTAGAGTAACTAGCCACTCTAACAAGATAGACCCCAAAGTGTAGAATGCTTCAAACATAGTGCAAGTTTCATTTTCACTCACATAATAGCCACAGGTAAATGGTACAAGCTTTTGTGCGGCTTTCCTTGTGGTAACTCAGGATTCAATCTATCTCTGTCCTTTTGCTTCACCATTGTCTGGGGGACACTGTACTAGAGAACAGTAATGATAGATGCATTTTATAATGGTAGTTGCCAAGAGTTATGTGGCATTTGAGCATCTGAAATGTGGCTAGTGTGGCTGGAGAAGTGAATTATAATTCCATTTCATTTTAATTTAAATATAAATAACCATGTCTAGCTAGTGGCAATTGTATTGGACAGTGTCAATCTAGAATCCAGTTGCTGCTCTCTGCATCTTGCTGGAACAGGGAGTAAGGGGATACGTGGGAAACATAGCCACTTACAACGGCCTTCATCTGGAAAGACACATAAATTCTGCTTAGAATTGACTGCCTGGGGCTCAGGCACCTGGACATATCAAATTGGAAGAAAGTGAAGCTATGTGATCTTGCTACGTGCCGAGGAAGAAGAGGAAAAAGGCCACGTAGCCCAGCGAGAGGCTGTCCTCCCTCTGCTGCACTAAGCAAAGAACTGTATCTTTTAAGTAAAGGAACACATAAAAATGTAATCTATTTTTGCTTAACTAATTAAAATGTTAAAGAGGCAAATTTACTCTTGGCTATATTGATCACCTCAGTCTCAAAGAGAAACAACTTAGTTTAATAAATACATATTTTAATGAATAAATCAAGCATTCAGCTAAAACAGGTAAAATTTAAATAGGCTTTTCAGACTTCACCTGGTCCTTTTCATCCGGATTGCATTGCCTCCAGTCATATACTAGAAGTTCTTATGACCATAAACTGGGGGCAGGAAGCAGAAAACTTCCTCATGGAATCATGCCTACTTGCTTTTAACATGCTCTTGTGTCTTTTATATGATTCTTTAAGTACTTTAGACATTCCAGTCCCATCGGTCAATGTTATGGACAGCCCTGGAACCTAATTCTCCTATGCTGCAGCATCTTTCTATTTTTATATTTCTGATTACATCTGTGCTTGCCCTGTTTTTGTCTGGTCAATCTTAGAGTTGACTCTTAATCTGCCATAAATGCTGACAATCGTGGTTACCCAGATATTTGCTTTTCTGATTGGTTGCTATTTAATGTCCTATTCCCATCTGAGTTGACCTTACTAACCCCACATATGATTGACTTCCAAACACCCATATAGAAAGCTGAAAAGCCTCCTGGGGCATTTCACCTTTTAATCTGACATGACTTGAGCTCTTGATTCTTATCCCCTTTTTCTTTTTCTTTTTCTTTTTTTTTTTTTTAAGGCTTTTCAAATACTGTTAGTAAAAATCTTCCAGGGCTGATAGTAACTAGCAAACTATCTGAAATATACATGACAGGATTAGTGTATCTATAATGATACATAGCTATATTTTTCCTATATTTGCATTGATGCATTTCCATCTACTTTGTATTTTCTCTGCCTAGCCTTATCGGCAAGTAGTATTTCATTACGTATCTTGAGTAGAATTACAAAGAAATGTGTAAGTTAAAAAATTGGTCATAGGAAAGGATCAAAATAATATATCAAACCTTTATTTTGGGGATGCTGTTAAATTGCCAAACTTTTTGTTTTGAATTGTAAAATTCTGTTTCCTAAATCACTTTGAACATATATCAAGTGAGAAAAACTAAACTATTATGGGACAAGTAAATTTCTTGATAGATTCATGCATAAAAAGGCATGTCAACTCTCTTTTATACTTAAATTTTGTAGCTGCTTATGTAATTTCTTTTAAGGAAACTTTGTTTCTTTCAAACTATTACCAAGACATTTTTTCTTCAAAAACCTCATCTAGGTGATAGAAATTTTAAGCTGCCTCATGTTAAAATTGTCATGTGTGTTGTCTCAGAAAAAACAGACTGATATGTAACTTTTTGGTGGAAAGAAATGAAGAGTTAATAGTTTTAGCTTATTATATTATATAAAGTTATGTACATACTGTGTTGTTTTTATAATTCACTCAACAAATATCTTTATATTTATTTTTAGCACCCCATATAAAAATTATTTTTGTCTGCATGCACTTGTTTGGTGTTGTAGAGACCAAACTATTAGCTTATCTAGCCTTGTAAACATGTTTAAAGCATCACAATGAATCTGATAATGACCTGGAAGAGAAGTGTTTCTACCTTACAGAACCCAATTTGTCATCACAATAAAAAATATGATTGAGAAATCATAACAGAAAGAACTAGTATAAAATTTAAATATTAATTAAAATGAATTATCTGTGAAATGATACAGATAATTAATTTGCCCCAATAGTTTTGTTGTTGGACATAGACTAGGACCAAGATGGGTTAACCCGACTGGTCTGAAACGGATTCCTGTGAAGTTGTGAGATTTCAGGGACTCACTGTAGTGGCAAGATTCATTGGAGGGGCGTGCAGGACATAGATACCCCTGCAGAAGGTGCTGCACTGCCTCACCCACAACCAATGGCTCAATTCCAACTCGCTGCTGAGGTCTAGCCACTGGGGCCAAAGGCCAGTTGACTCCACCAAGCTCAGGAGGAGAGCCAGGGCCCAGAGATGCTGCGCCATTACCCTAGCATCAGCATCCAAAGCTGCAGTACTCTAACTTAGTCTCTGTTACCTTCCTGACCACTTGCAGGGCTACACTTCAGCTCAGCTGCCCTAGGCAGGTCTGCATCTCCTATGGTGGGAAAACAGTCCTGGGGCTTTTGTTAAGCTTTGATTGCATCTCCTTGAGTTTAGAAAGGGGTAAGCTTTTTTTTCAAACTAACCAATCTTCTCCCTGATTTTTTCGAAGGCTTTTTCTGGACCATCCCTTTATTCAGTCCCTTTCCTGGATCTTCCAGGGGTTCCCATCCAATCCATTCCCTAATTTTCCCAGGTTAGGTTCCTCCCCTTTATGGTTGTCATTTTGGCTTCTATTGCAAATGCCTCAAAGTTTTGCCTCATCATCGTTTTCTACTGCCTGCACTGCAGCAGAGGGATTTCCACTTCACCATTCATCCCTCCCCTCCCCACTGTTAACTCCAGGGAACTGGCTGGTTACCCTGGGATATTGGAAAGCTGTTTTTGTTTGTTTGTTTGTTTGTTTGTTTGTGCTTGCTCAGGGATTAGCAGAGGATTGGCTGTCCCATTGGGTATCTGTGAAGCTGTAGCTTCCAGAGTCAATCAGACATAGCTAGTTTATCTCCAGTCTCTTTTGTTACTACCTTACTAGCTGCCTACACTAACACACATAACATTTCTATAATTTATTCTAGATTTGAGAGATAAACATATGTCCTGGGTTCCAGTTATTCTCCATTTCATCTGATTGCTTTATCATAGTTTTTATTATACTGAATTTAGTTTATGTGTATTTTTCTTATACACTAGATGGCAAATTGCTTGCAGGCAAGAACCAGACGAGAAACTCTGTTGGGCCTGAATTATACTACATCTTACAGAGGATGTAGTATAGTTGGACCACAACCTTTTGTGGAGGAGAGAACCAGTGCTGGGATAAGGAAAAGCCTTTTTGGATAAATAAATTGTTGCCCTCAAGTGAGATAAATTTCCCAAGACCGAGCTGAACAACCAAAATGTGGACTTGGGGAAATGCTGCTGTACTCCATCATCTCCTCGTGGTCCTTGAATGTGGCATATTCAACATGCAAAGCCAAGTTTATAATATGTATAGCTCTCATACTTTTATAGAGTTTATATTTATTTTCAAATATACAAAGACTTTTTAGTGTGGTAAAATGGGGTGGTAGAGTAATATTTTTAGCCTAGAAAATATATTATAATACTCCTAATAAAGTGTACTAGAGAAAAAAAATTATTGCAATAACAATTCAGTTCATAAACCTTATCCCAAAGCTCAATGCTCTAGGTACATCATGGAAGAGTGAATAACATCCACTTACAATAAATGTAATAAAGCCACCTGGTGCCTTGACTAAATCAGGATAAAGGAAAAGACTATGGGACAACAAAAATCAAGTAACTAGTTTGAAATTGTTTTAACTCACCCAATAATTATGACAAAGATACCATGAAATCAAAGTAGTATAATAATTAATGTTTTTAATTTATCTAATTTTATTCAGAAAGAAAACAGTAAGAATAACAATTGCTTCATCAAACCACTGATGCAAAAGCATTGAAAACTACACAGTTCCCTTAGATGAATTGCCAAACCACTATTCTTTGATTTGAAACTCTCCCTAATGTATTCTTGTGTGATGTATTCATGTGGGAGAATACCCAATTTTCATGAATTAGTTAATATTATTTTTAGGGGAAGGATTTTATCTAACTTTAATTGGAACAAATCCTCACATTGGCTAAGAAAATAACATGTATTATAAACATCTATTAGTAATTGTCATTTATTTCCTTAAAGTAGCATTTCAGTGAATTCTTTATTAGATTATAGTAATACAATTTGGATATATGCATATGTGTGATATATTGAAGACTTAACTTGATCCACCTTGGGGGAATAAAAAGAAATATTAATAGAGCAACTACAGAATGAGAATTCAGTTTTACTACATCCATCTTAATAAACACCAGAGAATACTTCCAGAGGGCTCTTGGGCCAACATCATAGTCTCTTCCCATATGACATCATATGACAGCTTACATAATCCTGAAACAAGTGTCTCATTTGTAATAACTCAAATTCTATAATATGCACAAGACTGTGGGACCCAGTAGTCTTCTTGTATATCTTGTCATTCAGAAACATCTAAACTGATGGAACAATAGATTGTTCCTCATCAATTTTCAGCTAAGGTTCTAGCTCAGGGACTACCACTGAGAGCTGGAGTTCTGTTATCCAAGATGTGGCATAGGGGTTGAATCAATGACTAACATATTGTGTCACACCCTAAAATAATGCTCAGCTGGGAACCAAGAAGTGGGAGTAGGATGAGCTCCATTAATCCTAACTTCTATTGACCCACCCTTGCATCAACTGTAGCCCCCAAAGGGCAAGGCAACACTTGTGGAATGACATTCTCAGTTACATCACCAGACCAAGAAATACTTGACCATCCGATATGAGAAATAGGGGATCAAGAAATCTGGAATGCATGGTAGAGAAAGACAGGAGGAAAATGGTGAATATCAGTTAATGACTCAGGGTGAGTTGGAAAAGCAGGGACAATAATTAGTTGTAATAATTATTTTTTATGAAACTTCATACACTTTGAATCTGGCTGGAGGGAACTATAGAATAGGTTTAATGATGAGTATACATATATCTATATACCTGGGTGGGTCTAGAATGAATTGCATACAATATCTCTTAAAGCACGTCAAACCCTGTTGGCTTCATCTACTATACCAGCATAGCTGTATAACTTTGAGTGGGTAATATGTGAGAGTTTCTCACGTCAAGCACATACTCTGCACCTCTTCCTTCTTGTCCTAGTTTGTCACGGATGCTTTGACATGAGCACTTTTAGAAACCTCATGTCTATCACACATATACAGTTTGAAAGTATTATAGAATTCATGTCCCATGGAGCAGTCTTGTATTCCATGAAGGGAGGGAGTGACAAATAAAAGTTTCCCTTTCTCATCTTTAGAGGGTATGGTTCTCAGATACTTTTCCTGATGCTCCTCAACAGGTCCCAGCAGAATTGAGAATTATTCACAGATCGTGACCAACTCAGTAATGCACTCATGTGTTAGCTTCCCCTCCTCTGTGTCACTCCTCTAGTCTCACATTTCTTTGCCTACAAACAAGCCTTTCTTTTAGAC
Organism: Noctilio leporinus; assembly: GCA_004026585.1. Taxonomy (NCBI): domain Eukaryota; kingdom Metazoa; phylum Chordata; class Mammalia; order Chiroptera; family Noctilionidae; genus Noctilio; species Noctilio leporinus. The sequence goes on along the minus strand of PVIW01015095.1, from coordinate 6,761 downwards.
TTGTGATATGAGTACCTGGCAAAGAAAATATATGATTGCAAATCCTTCTGATGTTAGAGAGAAAACAGGCACAGCTAAATCCAGACCAAGTTTTAAAGAAGAATTTGCCTGTCATGTTTGCTCATTTTCTTCTTAAGAATATTTTTGTACTTACTACTATGTAGGTCTCTCTTGTTCTGTGTATTTAATTTTCTATTTAAAATAATTTGTTTTCAATGACATGCTGAGTTAAAAGTGAAGTAAATCAACTGAATTGTCCAAATATATAAATTAATAATAAAATGTATCATTTCACCAAGACAGATTTTGCCTTTTAATAACAAATAGTTGTTTAACCTAAAACATGAATTTAATACTAGACTGTGAAGGCACATTGATTGTTTGTGAGGAATATAGTTGAAGAAAAGATGTCTGTGTGTCATTTAAATTATTTTTACTGTGAAAAAATGAGAACAAACAAGATAAAATAGCAGTGATTGGTCTTTCTTGAATAATTTGTACTTATATCTAGTATTAACAAATTTTGATAATGATTATGTAGATTTCAAAGCTAAGTTAAATTTTGGTCTAATTTTCAAAGCTAACATAGAGATAGAATTTGAGTTGTAGAGTTGTAAGTTATCATTCTAATATTCCTGATTTGAATTTGATACAAGGAGTGTACATTTTGGAATGTTGTTTTGGGAGCACTTTAAAATTAATGTTATTAAACCCTGGCTGGGGACTCAGTGGACTGTGCACCCAAAGGTTGCTGACTTGATTCCCAGCCAGGGCACATAACCAGTTTGCAAGCTAGGTCTCCAGCCAGATCCCCAGCTGGAGGTAAGTGAAAGGCAACCATACATTGATGTTTCTCTCCCTTTCTTCCCCTCTCCCTGCCCTTCTCTCTAAAAATAGTGAATAAAATCTTTATAAAAATTAATATTATTACTAAAAATCTGTGGCTAAAATAAAGAAATGGAAAATACTCCAGTAATCTCTTTTAAGCTGATTTTATTAAAGGTGCTCTATCAAGTGTTTTATTAGAATTGCTATTGAAAAATAAATGACTTAGCTATTAATATATTTTATAGAAAATAATATGTGGGTCAATCTGAAAATGAAATAATTTTATGATATTTTACAAACTTCTCTCTAACACCTACCTATAACTTAACATTGATGGAAGATATTTAATTTCTATGTTTGCCAGAAATGACAGTTTTAAATTGGCCATTGAAATAGAAAAATTTTATATTGGTAATTTTTGTTGTGATTTAGTACAATGGTAATAGTATATTTAATTATTCTGTCTGAGTGGTCTTTAACTGTATCTACTAGAATGTGTTTTTGTTCTAACTTTAATCATTAAAAATATAAGTATATTGCTGCACAAACATTCGTGCAATTTCTTCAATTAGCCTGTACTCTTTAAAATGTTCATTTTTATGGTATAGAAATATTTAGGTTGAAAAAAATACAAATGCAAAAATGAAGTATCTATGTTTGTTCAGTATAATGAAAGTAACTGGTAGAGGACATTCTCTGCCATTCACCTAAGTTTTATAATTACTCATAACCAAATAATTATGCTAAACTTTGTAGATGCAAGATTCTTGCCTCTAAACATGTAGAAATTACATTAGTGAAATGTTTTGTAACAGGGAAGTGGATAACTTTCATGAAACATAAATAATAAAGAAGCGTAAAGAAGATAAAGCATAAGTAGTTCACATTTGAGGCTATGGATGTACCATCTATCTGTTCTTCAGTGGTCTAAATTTTTCCCCCATTTGTTAGGTCTGTGTTCTTGAAGCTGTGGAAATTATAAGCTAATATTCATTTAGCACTTCATATTTTTCAGGTGTCTTTAGATATTTTGCATTAATTTTTCAAAAAGCACAACAAATGGTATACCTATGAAAGCTGAGAATCAACTAGATTATGTTATTATAACCAATGGACTCAGCTATTCACTGACTGGATAGAGGGTACCTTAACCTCAATGTCATTGGTTCTTTATGCCATTTTCCTTCCTGTAGTTTATGACTAGAGTCATTTAAAAAGAATTCTCATTTTCCCAATATTCACCATTGTCCTTTAATGAACGCAAAATAAAAAGTTAAATACACTGTAACTTATGTACTAAAGAGCTATCTGTATCAATCTATGTCTCTTTTTGCTTAGAAAGTCAGGGAAACTTAGAATTGGCAACTGAATATTTCAGTAGTTAAAAATTGCTAAATTGATGGGTAAAATAAAGAAAATAGTTATGGTTGAGAGGAGCTGATTCTCTGGTGACACTAAAACTATCAGAGCCTTTCAAACTGCATAAACAAACAGCAGTTAAGGTATCATGATTCATTTATTATATGATCATACTGAAGAAATGGCAACAGAATGGAGATTTTATTATTACTAAACAATGCATGAAATGGTTTGATATAATTTGGAACTAAAACAACAATTAAAAAAAAAATGTCAAGACATAAAAAGGCCAGTTAACTAACTACCTCATTTATTAATAGCTTCATCCTTCTAATTCCACTGGACAAAAAAACTTCCTTGCATTCTGCAGCCATCTGTAGCCATTTCTCTGCTTCTGCCCTTGTCCCCTTTCATCTATTCTAAACAATGGAAGCTTCTCAAAATATGTTGGATAATGTTACTTCAGATCAAAACCTTCAGGTGACATTACCTCGCTTAGAGTAAAAACCAAATTCATTAAAATGGGCTGCAAGGCCCTAGATGATATGGCTTGTTGCCCCTTCAGATAACGCTCTGTATTACCTTGTATTACTCTCTCTGTTCACTGAATTTCACCATTCTGTCGCCCCTCTCTTCTGGACTTATTGGGCACAGTCCCCTCCCCAGAACCTTAGTAGTCACTGTTTGCTCTGTTTAGAATCTTCTTCACTCATGTGTGGTAGGATTTATGACACCAAATCCTCTTGATGGTTATGTAAATACCACATTAAGGATTATTTGTTCTTATTTAAAATTGCAATACCCCTCAACTCTACTTATTCTTCTTCCTTTATTGTTCTTCATTATCACCAGCTTACATATAACACACATTTTACTTATTTATCTTATTAATTTTAAGTATCCTTCCTTTGTAAAATGAATGTAAGGAAAATTTGTTTCTTCAATGCCATGTTTACTATCTGAAACATAGTAGGTGCTCAATAAACATTTGTCGAATGAATGAATGGATAACAAAGAAAAGGACTTGTAAGTATTTTGAGGGTAGAACCTTTTTCTCATGACAGAGCAGTTAGAGATTATAAAAGCCTGAACTGAATTCTTCAATAAAATTATACCCACTTTTTGTGAATGAAGCATCTATAGACTATTCTGCAATGGAATCTTTTTATAGCTAAATCTATTGGTTTATTTGTTTAATCATAATCTTGTTTGTGTGATGAGCCATGCTATCACTGCCTGCGATTTTATAGTGATGGAGTGAAGGTAAAGAGAGTGAATAATTGAACTGGCAAAATGATAACTGCAATGAACTATTCAGCTCAAAGTGTCAGGAGGGTGTTCATTCTTTTTGGTTATAATTGAAACAATGATACTTGCATTTAATTTTGGAATTTCTAATTGTGTGGCCTTGTAAAAACCATAAAAACCTTTTGACTTTCTTTATGCTGTGCAATGGGACTGTTGCTCTGTTCCATGAGCTTTTGGTGGAATTAAAGGGAGAGAGGCAGAAGGAAAGAGTAAAGAAGAGAAAGGAAAATAAAGGAGGTTATAAAGTTATCACTATTTATAGGTGGGTTTTGGGCACCATTTTGGGGGTTGGAGAATATTCCAGGAACATACACTCTCCACAAATTAACATAAACCATGCTGTCTGCTGCACGCTGCACTGCATTATTTATTTATTATTATTTTTTAAAGAAGATGAGTTTATTTCTTTTTTTTTTTTAATTTTATTGTTGTTGTATTACATCCATCCCCTTTTTGCTCCCCTCTGTCCCCCTTCCTACCCCACCCCATTCCCCCCAAAGTCAATCCCATCTGTTGTCCATGTCCATGGTTCCTTTATACTAGGTTCTTGTCTAAGTTGCTCCCCTTTCTTGCCTCTGCCTCCCCCCTCCCCCCACCCTCTTTCCCCCTGACCACTGAAGGCCTATTCACTGTATTCATATATTTGGTTCTGTTTTGCTTGTTGTTAGTTTTGTTCATTATTGTCCTGTAATGGGTGAGATCATATGATATTTGTCCTTCGCTGACAGGCTTATTTCACTAAGCATAATACTCTCCAGTTCCATCCATGTTGTTGCAAAGGGTACAAGTTCGTTCTTTCTTTCTGCTATATAGAATTCCATTGTGTAAATGTACCAAAGTTATAATGCACTGCATTATACTTTCCCAGCTGTAGTAACTCAATCACCTTTAGCAATCCAATGTAATTTTTGTTACTAAAAGACTTTGTAGTCATAAGTACACTCTTATATATAGCAGTCTCTTCTTATCTATGGCATTTTCCATGGTCAACCATTATCCAAAATTATTAAATGGAAGATTTCGGAAATAAACAATTCATAAGTTTTAAATTGCACATCATTCTGAGTAGCCTGATGAAACCTCAGCTATACTCCCATTAGTTACTTAGTAGCCAATATGATTATCAGATCAACTGTCTTGGTATTTCAGTGTCTCTGTTCAAGGGTCCCTTATTTTATTTAATAATGACCTCAACATGCAGGAGGGGTGATGCTGGCAACTCAGATATGCCAGACAGAAGACATAAAGTATGTGCATGTATAGCAAACTACACAGTTTATGTAGGATTCAATACTATCAGTAGTTTCAGGTATCTGATGCAAGTCTTGGAATGTACTCCCTGTGAATAATGGGGGACTATAATAGCTATAAAGCCTACTGTACTCTTTTCACTTGCTTCCATGAACACAGTCAACGAATTCCTTTAATGCTTCCTCTAGTCAGTGTTTTCATTTTGATCACCATGCCTTGAAATATTTCCAACATTTCAACCGCTTATTGATCCCAAGGATCTTAAAGCCAGTTTATTTCTAGAGAAGCATCCCAACACTGTACAGGGAAGCATGCTCAAATGGAGTTTTGATGATTTTTATATGTCTTAAGGAATTTAAATACTTTATGAGAAAATTGCACCATTGAAACTTGGGCATTCTACTATTTATGACAAATTTTCTCTCTAAGCCTACTTTGTTTTTGGATCACAATAAGTTGAACTTTATACTGCTCTCCAAGTTTTAGTGTTATTTTAAACAACATTTTGACTTAGGCTTTTTTCTTTTTTTTTTTAAAGATTTTATTTATTATTTTTTAGAGAGAAGGGAAGGGAGAGAGGCAGAGAGGGAGAGAGACATCAATGTATGGTTGCCTTTCACCTGCCTCCATCTACGGACCTCGCTGGAGACCTGACTTGCACCCTGGTTATGTGCCCTGGCTGGGGAATCAAACCAGTGACCTTTGGGTTCGCAGGCCAGCACCTTATCCAATGTGCCACCAGCCAGGGCCTGACTTAGGCTTTTTATCCAGTAGCTCCCAAACAGCATTACAGTGAACGTGAAATAGCAAAATCATTGTTAGTTCATATCAGTGAGCAAATATTGCTTCAGCTTTGATTGTTCCCATACATTTGTTTCAGCCCAAGGTGAAGTCTGTCTTTTTCTCAAAAGAAAAACATATTCCCTCACATCATCCCTGCCTGGTTCTCCAGTGCCGAATACAAGGTCTAAAACAACCCTTGTTGTCTGTGGAAGTAATCTCCATATGGTTTTGCTACTATTTAGTAGAAAATGCCTGGTCAGGCATTGAAAATATTAATATTAAATATTTTTTTTATTTAAACCCTGTCATAACATTAGCTTTCTGCAAATCTTATGTGGATGTTTTATCTAAACACTATTTTCTAGCTACTTCCTAACCACTTTGACTCCATGTATTACACCTATAGTGACAGCCTAATCCTTGTTACCATCTAGTAACACACAAATCAGAAATCTTTGATTCAGCTCCTCACTTGCTGAAAAGTGTTTTCCCATCCAGGCTTCTCATACTGCATCATAGAGTGCCATTATGCCATGGAATTCTGTAAACTTTCATTTCATTGATCCCAATACCTTCCCAGGGTATTAGAGGAACTTCCTATTTTTCGCACATTAAAAAAATATTTTATTCATTATTTTCAGAGAAAAGGGCAGGGAGTGAGAAAGAAAGGAAGAGAAACATCAATGTATGGTTGCCTTTCACCTGCCTCCAGCTATAGACCTGGCTGGAGACCTGGCTTGCAACCTGGTTATGTGCCCTGACTGGGGAATTGAACCTTTGGGTTCATAGGCCAGCTCCAATTCACTGAGCCACCAGCCAGGGCTAAAAGAGACTTTCTTATTTCATTTTTATGGACAGTTTAAGACCCATGATTCATCACTTGAAGCACAAGCATGATCTCAGCCATCACATTCAAATCTCTCCTCTGCCCCTTCTGCTACACCCATCTGTGTGTGTGTGTATGAGAGAGAGAAAGAAAGAAAGAAAGAAAGAAAGAAAGAAAGAAAGAAAGAAAGAAAGAAAGAAGAAAGAAAGGAAGGAAGGAAGGAAGGAACAAAGAAAGAAAGGAAGGAAGGAAGGAAGGAAGGAAGGAAGGAAGGAAGGAAGGAAGGAAAGAAGGAAGAAAGAAAGAAAGGAAGAAAGAAAGAAAAAAAGAAGAGAGGGAGAGAGGGAGAGAGAGAGAGAGAGAGAGAGAGAGAGAGAGAGAGAGAGAGAGAGAGAGAGAGAGGATA